>JAMLFT010006120.1:1578-16522 GCA_026544285.1 Pachyrhizus erosus
AATTTTAAATATATAAAAGTCTTAAATATTTAAAATAGGAATTTCTTTTTATAAAAGATACTATGATTTCTTTTATATATATATATACATACACACGGATGAGTTTTGTATTTTTATTTTTTTTTTAGAGGCGGATGAGTGTCGCTCACAACAAATTAAGTTAATTGTAATATGTTACTACATAAAGGTATTTATAAAGTTTGCACTCATTGTTGCCATGCCCAATTTATGCTCACATATATAGTCAACTGTATTTTCATACTTATTTTGGTTTATTCTAAATTTTAAGCTTAATTTCATGTTGTCCTTAAATATAATAATTATTTAATTTTGGTTTATTCATTTATAATTCCACTAATTATATTTTATATTTTTTCATGTTATAATTGGGCTGTTTTGTTAACGTGACTGATTTTACTGATATATTTCATTAAAAAATGTGTGAATGTATATGTTGACATGACAATTAATGTAAAACTGATATATTGAGAGGAGGAATGAAATGATGCTAAATATTTAAAATTATTATATAATTATGATATTTTAAAAATAAAAGATGAAATTAATATTTAAAATATAAAATTAATTAATATTTATTGATTAAGAATATATGCTCTAAAGAGTTATTTATTAAATTATTTAAGTGAGTATTTTTATGGTTTTAACATATCACATCACAGTTAAAAACTGTTATTATTTTTTTCAACATGGTGAGTGTTTTAAACGGATTCAATTGAAATTATTTATTAAAAAAGTTTTTTTATTATTAAAAAATTATTAAACAACATTGCTGAAATAAATAATTATTTCAAAATAAACAACACAAAGTTACTTTAATGAAAAACAAATTAAGTATAAGAAACTAATATAAGCAGTTGTTATAGAGTTGATCTAATTGGCATATCTCATCAATGACATTATTGAGAAATAAAAGGAGAAATATTACAGGGAAGGCAAATAGATTAAAAATGATGTATTATTTATTAAAAAAATTATAATACATTTTGTAATACACAGAATTTTTCAGTGTTCATATTCTCTGTGCGTTATACGGATTATTACACTAATTTTAACCACTAACGAAAAACTAATCCATCATGAGACATCAACTCTCTGGCTGTCAACAAATAGGTAGAAAGAAACTATAATGGAAATTAAAAAATAAAAGAAGAGTATTGATGGCTGAGCTTGACTGTAATCACTACCACCATTGAGTATTTGTAAAACGAAGTTTCTTAGAGATGTGTACGTACCATAACATTCCAAATGAGGTTCTCAAGCTGGGTGTTGAGACCCTCGTCCCAAGCTTGAACCACACAATCTCCTTGGTCCCAAGCAGGTCCAGCACCTCCATCTCCAAAGACCAGAAGCACCAGCACCATATTAATTTGTTGGGTTTCTCAATGTCCAATGTGCACACGTGCCACTTTTTTCCACCGTCCAGTGTTACTTCAACGCGTGTCATTTTTCTTCCACCACCTGCATGTACAACCACACTTTCACTTTTAATTCAAGCATAAACACAGTTTTCTTTCTTCAAGTCACTGTCTACCAATTTCATGTTACGTGCAGCCACATTTCCATTACAAATTGCATGTTGCAGCCGCAATACCAATACAGATTTGGGGTTTTTGTTCAGTGCCAGCCACTTTAAAGCGAGACCAGACATTATTCTACTTTTCACGTATACTTGTAATCATTATTATTATTCTTATTACTATTTATTTGGTTCGTACTTGTTCAGCCAATAAATATATTTTCCTTTTTATCGCTTCATGTTAGACTTATCTTTTCAACATTTTATCTTGTTTTTATTCTTAATAGATTTTCAACAATTTTAAATAAATTTTATTTATTTAATGTTATAAATACTCGTATTACTATACTTGTTCCTCAAAGGAACAGGAAAGAAAAACACCAAAACTCACCAGAAAATGCGTAGCCTCTTAGTACTACATAAGGCCTCTGCGTGGTCCATGAGTTGATGGAAAAGATCTCTCCGTGGCACGGCGTCGTTTTCACTGAGTTTATGTTCAATTCATTGATGATATACTCTGGCTTGTACCACCAACCTGCAGGGACACAAACAAAAGAAAGAAAGAAAGAAAGAAAGAAACAATGATAATCATTTATTTAAGTACAGTCTATTTTTTGTTTCAGTCCATGTAAATATGATATATTTTCTATTTAGTTAATGTAAATATCTCAAAATGTAAATCCGTTGAACTAGAATCGAACCGAATATGTTGTATATTATTTACATTTTATTATATTTTACCCTCAAGTTCACTTAATACTGATTTTGTTTGTTTAGTGGTTTTATTTCGCACTTGGACAACCCTAACTCACAGGTTCTCTAAGATGTTCTTGCCAACCTCCTCAGTTTTTTTTTATCAGCGAAAAAGATATGTATTGAACATAGGTATGAGTAATACTCAAAATATGTTCTTGCCAACCTCCTCAGTGTTTGCATCAGTGTATCGCTTCCTTCCTCTTTCTCCTACCAATCAACCTCCGTGCCATCTACACCAAGACAGTTCTCACATTTCGAATTTTATTCAATTCAACTCTTTTCTAACTCAGTACTTGTTGTGCAGGTCACATGATAATGAGTACGATTTTGATTTTGGGATGCTTAAAGTCCTAGTTCAATTGATATACAATCATGAAGCTAATTCAATTAATAGCCATTGAAATAAACAATAATGTTGAATGATTTTGCCATTGTGAATTTGCAACAGTGACCTCTTTACTTTTCTCTCCATGTAATTTTAGGAATAGGAAGCTTTGCCTCAAGAAATCAAGAACAAATTGCTCATTAATAACTGGGGATTTGATTGCTTCGAACGAAATCAATCCACCTTTTTGTCAGGTTGTGTAAAAAATTTAAACACATGCTTCCATAGATTATTTTTTATTGTCCACATGAAAAGATAATATGCAAATATAAGAAATGTAACTATTATTTTTATTTATTTGTTTTACTTTTTAATATATCATTTACTATTTTTTATTTATTTATGATCAATAAGCACATAAAATAATTAAGAATTAAGTAAAAATAAAGACACTTAAAATATAACAAAAATTTAACTTATAAATAATTAAGCTTTTAAAAACACGACATAAAAAGAAACAAAAAAATAATTTTTTAATCATGGCATATTAATTTAATTCTCTCTAAAAAAATGTCATTAATTAAGTTTCGAAATAATTAAAAAACATAATAAATTTAGTTTATTAATTACACAATCCTTGTAAATTTAGTTTTTAAAAGTGTCGTGATTTATATACAAAATAAAATTTCCATATAATCTTTCATGATTGATTCACTAAATTTTATCGAAGTTACTTGAAATATTAAATATACAATACTTGTCTTAGAATACTATATCATGTTTTTTTTTTACATCATTTTATATGAATCAGTTAGTTAATCAATTCATTTTATCACATTCTTTAGACTTAATTAGCTAGATTACTATGTATAAAAAAATTAGCTAGTTCATTAGCTTTAATTACTTTTCAGTTATGATTTATTATCTCTTAATTATTAATTAGTTTTTTTTAGCTAATTCTAGTAAATAGAATCTAATAAGAGTGTGTTTGATAAGTTATTTCAAATAACTCATAACTTATATGATTAGTTTATGAGTTTATTTAATTAAATTATAGAGTTTTTTTATAAATAACTCTGTTTTATATTTCAAAACAAAAATACTTAATTATATTATAATGAACAAAAAAATTAAAAATTAAATGACAAAATATATAAAATTATGTAAAAAAATGTGTAATTTAATTTTATTATCATATGAAAAATTTCATGTCATTATTCATATGTTATGTTTTTAAAAATTATATAATAAAAATGTAATTTGATTTTATTATCATGTAAGAAATTTTATGTTATTATTCATGTGTCATGTCTTTGAAAGTTCTATAATAAAATATATAATTTAATTTAATTATCATATCAAGATTTTTATATCGTTATTTATATGTTATGTAATTAGTTAATGTTAGTGATTAATATGTCATATCAATCTTCAACTAACAACATTAAATAATTAATTAATGATGTAATAAAATTTATAAAAATTTTAAAAATTCAATTACAAAATGCATAAATTTTATAATTTAGTGACAAAATTCACTAAAATATGAAAAACATGTGATAAAGAAATGCAATTAAACTTATTTAATATTTAGTAATTATAATATTATTCTCATTAACAAAAAAAAAACTACAGTATTTATCTTATTTAGTGTTCATTATACTATTTTATAAGTCTATATAAGATTAAAAATTATAAATAAAAGTAAACTAATATATAAATTCGTTAAAGTTAGAATTTTATTTTTGACATATTAAAATTAATGAAATTTAATAAAAAGGTGTAGATCATGTAAACATTTTGAATCCATAATGCATATATATAACTTGGAGGCGGTATCAGCTGACAAGAGCCCTTTCTCTATCGACATGAAGTTAGCTGAAGTCAAATTCTATTATAGTTTTTTTTTTTTTTTTCTTTGAAGGCAAAAGAATTTTATTCCATAAGAAGAGGGCTAATTTGATTAATTTATAGATGTCGATAGTTCTTTCTTTTACCCTTACAAATAATGAAATAAACGATACTCTATTCATAGCTAATACACAAAACAGCAACAACAATACATAAATACAACACAATCTAGTAATCTACGTCTCCATCCCCTAAAACACGAGCAAATGTTGGGACATGAGTCCTCCGTTTGAGGTAAACCTTGATGACCAAATCGAAGAACTTTTATGGCCAAAGATAATGATATTTACTCTTTTTAAACAGATATTTTATTTCTCTTTTTATAGTCTTCATCGTAGGATAATTACATTTTTTTATTCTATTTAGACAAAATATTTAAATATCCTTTATTGTATTTTTTTTTACTAGATTTCATTTTATGATCTAGTATTACTATTTTAAAGATTATAAACTATTGTATTTACAATCAAATGATTTATTAGTTTTTCTTTTATATTGATTAGATTATAATTAAATTGAAAATGAAATCTATCTATATTATATATAAGAAAAAAGTTAAATAGGAAAACTCCCCGTGTCAATCTCTAAAACAATTTCACGTACAATTTTATCTCGCTTAACTTTCGAATAATGTTCCCTCCATTTTTTGCATAGATGTTAATCTGACATATATTTTTACACAAATCTATTTATGTAGAATGACATGCTATAATTAATTTGACAATTGAATGACATTAATAGCATTAAACCGTTGAATAATTAGAATTAGTTATTTTTGCAGATGTAATATGCACAAATTCCCTTTTCATATAAATTTCCAATTATAAAGATGATTTTAAAATACTGATTTTTGCAACCTTAATTTCTTTTTTATATATAAAATTACAATTTTAAAACGTAATAATTATTATTATAAAGATTACTTTTTTCCCTTTGACTTTTTACAAGAGAATAAAAATCTCAAACACGTTAATTTTTATTACTACAAAGTGAAAAATCTAATATTTGAAATAGTTTGAAAAAGTAATCTATTTTATTTAAATTAATTTGAACTTACATTTGACATTTTGATTATTTTTACATTAAATTATTATTTTTAATTTTATTTTAACCATTAAAATGTTATTAGTTTATTTTTATAACAAAATTTCTTATATTTTCTGATTACAACTATTTAGCATTTAATTTTATTAAAAAAAATTAATTTCATTTTATTAATTTTTATAAATAAGATATTTTTGGCAATAAATTATGTTAAAAATAAATTTTAAAGCAATAATTGTAGTTTCATTAACCAAAATAAATATAATAAAAATTATTCTTGTAAATAAATTTTGATTCATTAAACAACAATTGAATTGCGTAAATAATTTGATTTCTTATAATGATTTTTTTAATAATTACTTTTTACTACTTTATAAATTTTGAAATTAAAAGTTGTATTGTAATTAATTTTTTATTCTTGCCTAATAGCTTTTTATGTTGTTATATATATATATATATATAATAAATTATCTTTTACTCTAAATAAATCAATAACTAAAAAACATGTTTTTCTTTTATATATATATATTTTTATCATCTAATTGTCATTCTTTTATTTATTTTTTATTTATTTGATATTTTTAATTATCTCTTATAATTTTATTCTATTTTTGAGTTTGTTTAGTGAGTTTTTTTTAGGTTTCTCATATTCCTTTTCACATTATGCACTTGCATCAGGAATACTTTTTGCATAAATAAGAAAAAATTTCTTACAACAACAAAAAGACAATGAATTTAGTAAGAGATGAAGGGTCAGCATCAGAAACAAATGTACTATATTAATATCACATAACAATGTATTGGACACGTTCATGTTTTCTATTTAATTATTTATTCTATTTTTTCTTTTTGCAGATGTCTCATTTGTATATTTTTTATTATTAATTTTACTATTTTATTGAAACATTCAAGATGTGGTTCAAAATAAAATATTATTTCAACATGAAAGGAGAAAGATAAAAAAAAATTAAGTATCAATCAATTAAAAGTTTTTTAATTGAATATTATAAAATATTTTTAAAATGAGTTTATTTTAAAACTAAACATTATAGAAGAAACTATAATTAAATTTAAAAAAATTATTTTTAAAAATAAGATAAAAAATTTATATTTAAAAACAACACAAAAAAATTTACAATTATACAGAATTTTTTTAACGCTTTCTAATTATGGTTCCTTTTAGACAATGTCCAAAACCGGCACTTAACATTCATAAATATATATATTGATTATGAATAAACTGAGATATTATATTATAAGGAAATAGTTCAAAATTTGCCAGAATTACCATTAATAAAATTGAAATAATATATATTTTCTCACCATTGAAGAAAATTGACAATTGCTACATGGATTTTTTCTTCTTTTGGTCTGTGGAATAGCTACAAAGGTAACTTACATTAAACTCATTTTGATTTATTTATTTATTTATTTATTTAAAAACCTCTTTAATATTAAACCCATATTTCCTCTCATCTTAGGTGTTGAGCCCATCTGTTAGTTTCGTTCAAAAGGAAAATAAAGCCCATCATCATGTGAGAGTTCTGTTCATAGAAGCCAATTGTTAAACATACCTCTTTTACTTATTAAATATATCCTCCTTTTCTATTTTTAATTAAATTTACTTAAATAACCCTATCTCCTAACTCCCTTAAAATATGTAAAATATATTTATCTGGAAATCAAAGATTCCCCTTTTATTTTACATATCTCCTTGTGTAAGTTGTCCCCTTTTTTTCTTATTTAATTATAATAGTTTTATCTACTGGGCTTAATCTCTAGTTAAGGCCTGCGTCTAATATATACACATATGAATGAGAAAATAAAAGTTGTTAATCATGTCATAACGATAATTCACAAAAGTTGCAGAGGAAACAACATTGTATGCTAGGGTGCTTCCTTCTCCAATCAAGGGAGTTTGAAAAGAAATTCTTTTTTTCTTTGATTATCAATGGCATTTTGTTTTTTTATGAAAAAAGAAATAATAAAATTTTTGAAATGAGATTTAAGAGAAGTGTAAAGAGATTTTTTTTGAAGGAATTGTTTTTAATATTTGGATGAGAGAAATAAGGAATAGGGTTATTTAAATAAGTTTAATAATAATAAAAAAAGGTACATATAATAAATAAGGGAGGTATGTTTAACAATAGTCTCATAGAATGCTTCATACGGCTTGTAGTTAATTTGTATTTGTACGTCTTAGAAGCAATCCACATGTGTCAAGCTCCGATTTACATCAGTTTATATTAGATCAATTTTCATTATAGCATCCCAAATATTTTTCATTTTTTATTTATTTATTAAGTTATTAATTTTTCAATTCAATTATTGTGATTTGTATCGAATTAAATCAGTTGATAAACGCCTCTAATTCCAAGACTGCGTGATGCTGGAGACTTGACAAATGATTTCATTATTTAAGGCTTCTAAAAACAGTTTGTATATATCCTTAATAAAATTTATTTATTATTAAATGTAATTATAAATTTTATTACATGATTTTTTTATTGAGTCATCTTTTATCACATTAAAAATAATTTTTTTTAGAAACATAATATTTAGTAATTTCCCCTGAATTTGTATTAGCATTTTTTATATTTTCTTAATAATTGCATTTGTTAATTTTTTATAACTATTTATGCCAAAACTTTCCTAAGCATATGATATTATAATTATCTCTAATCTCTTGCCTATTTTTTTTTCACTTTAATAGAGAATATTGTTATAAAAAAAAACTAACAAAAGATAAGATAAAAACATACCTGTAATGAAAAGGTAATTTATCTATTAAAAAAAATAAAATGTTAAGATCAATGGTGAGAGTATTAATAATTATAACATAACTAATAAAAATTATAACTATTAATTACTTTGAAATGTATATTTTATGTTATACTTTAACATAAAATTTTATAACAAGTTCTTTAACAACCACTTTTGTTTTTTATTCAAGTGTTTAATTTGTTAAAATTTGTAAAATTGGTATGCGTTTTCCCTGTCACCACATTTGCAAGTCATGTCACATCTTTGAATTCCTTAAAGAAACTAGTTGTATACAATTTTGTCTTTCTCTAAGCAATGACTTGGCACGTTGATCCAATGCTAACTTGGTAAAGGAAATCTAGATCTACCCCTAGCATGTTTTTTCAGCTCTAACTAAGCACATTAGTTTTCTCTTTCAACACTTTTATCAAGTCATCATCTACCTTGTTAAAAAGTTTCGAGCCATTATTGTCCATTTTTTTGCAGCCACGGTAACAACCCCCTTGTGATCTTCTATTGGATGAGGTTTCTTGTCAAAGTCTTCTCTAGGGTCAAAATCCAACGAATGAATTTGATGATCGACCTTATACTTACTCAATTTCTTCTTTTTCAACCTCTTATATGTTGTCCTTGTAACATTCCCTTATCACCTTTTGATTTACTCCCACCACTCTTATTGAACTGTTCTATAGATGATACTTAATCATTAGACAGGAGTTGACACTATGGCGCAATAACGTTCAATGTTGTTCTTCCTATAATCATACTATAGGATGATGAAGCATTGAAAACCATATACTTTATTCGGATGGTCTTTGAAGCTTGATAAACCTCCAAACTACTACATGATCACCAATAATCCCCATAAGCGTGATGACCGACACACTCATTGAAGACTGAAGATTTATTGTGTCTTGTTTTAGTTTTGATGATGCCTTGCATTTGTAAAGTAAAAATTCTAATATATTTAGAAACTTTATTTGTTTGGTTTTATTTTGTTGCATGATTATGTTTGCATGTACGGGTAGAAATTTTTTGATGATTAGACTTATCCTTGAAAGACATTTTAAGTAAATTTGAATAGAAAATAACTTAGATTTAGAGTGAAAAAGTTTTTTAAATTTAAAAACTTATTTTGAAGAATAAAATAGTTTATTATCTCAAGTCTTTGTTCTTTTGAATTTGTAAATATGCATAATAACCAATTATTTACTTGGAATAATCGATTAATCCATTTTTAAGAAAATGATTGATTTATAAATAATCAATTATAATGTGAAATAATCAATTATCTTGTTTAAACTCATGCTTAAAATGTTTTAAGATCAATTCAATTAATTATTCTAAAAAATTATTTTCTTATTCCTATTTTAGTATATACAAATGAATTTTAATTTTTTTTTTCATAAAAGACTCTCACAGTGATTCATTGTGTATTTTCTTGAAAGAGAAATAGTTATTATCATGTCACTTCGAAAATTCATAACTTTAAAACAAAATTTCTTAAGTTGAATATCTTTTAAAAGAAACATTGAGAGTCATTGTTAAAGAGAATATGATAAGTGTTAAAAAAATATTATATAAATTTTAGAAATTAAAAAATTCACATTTTAATTTAGAAGACTAAAAAAAATTATACCTATAAATTTGAGGAATTATAAACATATTTAAACCACAATAATTTTATTAAAGTCTCATTGTGGGATCCAAAATATTCCAACTAAGAAAACACCCTTAAAAGAGATTTGGTGTATTCAAGTTGTATTTTACCTCTTTCTTATATACATGAAGGTCAATATTCAACTCAGTTACCTCCATCATGGAAATAGTCTTGTAAGATGGTGCCATTCTTTCTTAAGATTAACTGACAAATTGTAAATGAACATGCTTCGTATCCATTATTTAGAAACTATTCGACCTATCAACTAGTCCTAATCTCGGGAATACAATTACAAAATCATCAACCTCTTCAAATCATCAACGATTAACAGATTTTTAACTCATGTTTTGTTTGAACGATATACATAGGAAAAAGTAAGAAAATGAGAAAAGCACAGAAAAATGTGAGAAATTTAACTTATAATAAATAATGTGAAAAACAATGAGAAATTTAACTTATATACTCATAAACATAAATTGTTATAATAACAATATGATTATCGAAGGTGTAATATGCAAGTGACAGTAAATCAATACGAACATTTTTTTTATGTTGCTCTCGCATTAAAATTTAAAGTAGCCGCCTTTGACACAACATATGAAATATGCTTTAAGTAAGTGCTTTAATATTAGTGATATGCTTTCGTCATTGATCAGCACAACAAATCAAATACGATTTCAATGTTTTAAAATGAACTATCTGTTTCCGTCTTCATAACAAAAACGACAAAAGTAGGTGCTTGCTGTGTAAACATTTGATTATTCCTTCCCAACGTCCTTGGAGATCATTTCCAAATTGTGTGGATTTTATTATTATTAATTGCTTGATATTAATGAGACGGCTAGCTTTCATGTAGTTTTAGTTAGATTTCACGACGTTGTAAATCAATTTTTTTTTTCACTCTTTAATTAAAACTGGTCAACAAATTCAACGACGCAGGCATTTTTTTTTTTTTTACACGTCTGGATAAAAAAAATAATTTAAAATTTCAGCATGCATTAACTATTAATTAAATTAAAGAAAAGCAACAATACAACAACCGTTCCCGTCAAAGGGAGAAGTCCTAAAGAAAAGTAAAGTATTATATTCATATTTGAAAGAACCAACAAACAATATCAATGGTGCTAAAAAAAGAAGAAAAGGGGTAATTTGATTAATGTAAAGACAGTTCATATTCGTACGGATGCTAATTTGAAAAACAATGGAAATTATAATATTTTATTTAAATACATGTACCTGTGAATGATAGTGTAGCTAGATTCCTTATTAGGACAAAAGCCATTAAGTGAGAAAGGACGCACGACTGTGCGCGGAAACCGGTTCATACATAGTAAGGTGACCTTTCCGCGCACCAAACAACACATAAGTTTTCATGACCTAACGCAAATGTGAAGGGTAAGGCCATGCATCGCTCGTTCGCTGCTTCACAGCGAACCTGAATATCGTACGGGTTATGGCCCCAACTAAGGAATTAGTAACTAAACAGGTTGCTTTTATCATAATGAAGATAGTGATATTAAAAATCCTCAATTTGGTCAAAGATTTTTTTACGATCTTTTCACGTAATATGTGGACATGAGTGATTGAATTTGAACACTTAATATTTTTAATTTTTTTTTCTTTCTCTCGCTATGTGTTATTTAGCATTTTGGATGTTCAAAATCTTTTTTTTTCTCATATACATACATTTCGTTCTAGAGCAAATAAATTCTTCAAGAGCCAAAAAAATTAAGAGAAATTACTTGTATACAATAAATGTTTACCATGTTTTTACAATTACATAAAACTAAAAAGAAAAAAAAAGTAAGGAATAAAATAGATGGTGAAATGACGAGAGTAAATAGAGATATATAACTTTAATTTATTTACACTACAGTAGTCAAAAAAACTTGACGTACCTATTTACATTATAGCGTTAAAAAGGATGAAGGGTTACCTCCCAATCATCACACGTTCCATATACAATTTTTTTCATTTTCTTGATTTTTTATCCTAATAAAGAATACTCCAATAACATCACGATACACAACACAATCTAGTATTCTACTTCTCCATGCTCTAAAACACGAGCAAATCGTTCTTAATATCGTACCCCATCTTCTCCAAATTAGGCTGCACCGCGAACTGAATCATGGGTGGTGGGCCACACGTCAAAGCCAAGGCATCCATTGACGCTTCTGGAAGGTGCTCCCTCATGATACTCTCAGTGATGAACCCCACACTGTATCCCCACCCTTCCTTCGCAGTTTCCACCACATACCACACCTTGAATCTATCACCATGTTTCTTCGCCCACTCATCCAACTCCTCCCTCAACAATATATCTTCCTCCGTACGATTAGCGTACACCACATGCATTTCTGTGTGGTCTTCTGGGTCCTTCAAAATCGCTTGTGCCACTTGATAAATAGGTGTTATCCCAGTCCCACCAGCTAGCATGGCCAACCTCTTCACGAATCTCGGTTTTCCGTGAACCATGAAGTTGCCTCTTCCAGTGTACTCTATGTGGCCCAATGGGCCCTTCACGTCCAACACAGACCCAATAGGGAGCGAGTCCAAATGCTGAGACATGAGTCCCCCGTTTGGGAACTTGGGGTGCACGCCTTTGAAGTACACCTTGATGAGTAGGTCGAAGTAACCCACTTCGTCGACGCTACTTGTTGGAGTGTAGGCTCGCATGCATAGCTTATCGTCAATGGTGGCACACACGAAAATGTGCTTCCCAACGGGTAAGCCCAAGAGTTGGTCCTCCGAGGGCGACGCGAAACGGAAGAGCCTTACGTCGTGGGAAATGGAGGTCTTTGACACGAGCTTGCATGGGATTTTCTCGCGTGGGTTAAGAGCCACACTGTGTGGTGTTGTTGTTGTTGTGATTTCCTTAATTGGGGTCAAATGGGTGAATTCGGAATTTCCATGAACGGAGTTGTTGGGAGATGAATCGGAGGTGTAGCCTGTTCACACAAATATAAAACACTTAATAATGAAAAATAAAATAAAATTCTTAACAAAATAGTTTATATATCATCTTACTTTTTTATCTAATAATAAGCTGTTATTTATAATAAATTTATTGACCATATAAAATCTTTCAATAAAATTAAATTAAACTTGTATATTACCTGTGGTGATGAGCTCGCCGATTCGGTAATCTTCGAGCATTTTCTTTGCTTTGTCGGAATGGATGGCGTCAAACTCTTCGGTACAGTCAGTGCCGGCGTTGATGAGAATGCTGTCAGTGCCGCCAGGGTGGTCTTTGAGGAAACGGGTGCAGTCATAAACGTGGCCATGGACGATGATCCAAGCGGACTCAGAGTTGCAATGCTTTTTCACTTCGGAGATAGAGAACATTTTTGAGGCAGTGTTCATGAATGGTGTGGAGACACTCTTCTTGAGGGTTGGTCTAGGTTCTTGTGATGTCTCCAAATGTTTTTCCTTTGCCATCCAACCACCTGGTTGGTTGCCTGGTTGGGTTGGGTGCTCAAACACTATGCCAATCTCTCCCTTATGGGGCTTGCACACGTTTGTTTTCACTCTGAACCACCAATTGTTCATCATGCCCTACACATTATTGCATACCCAAAAAGATAACACAGAAACCTTCATTAGACTTCATTATTGCTAAACTCAACACAAGGAACGACTAAAAACGTATTAAAAAATTCAACAAAGGTTTTAAATTAAAAAGGATGGATGGAATTGATGTGATGATTACACTAATATAATGAAATTTTAAATAGAATAAATAATTCATACCGACAGTATATATTATTATGTATATGATAATTTTATTAAGTTTTATAATAAGTACATTAAACGTATATTTTTCATAATTTATAATAGATTAATAATGTAAAATTTTTACATTAATATTACATAAAAGTTTATTTATTTTTAAATATAGAGAGAAATATAAAGAGGATATAAGGTGGTTATGAAAATTATAATATATAGATATCAAAAGTTTATTTGTATATCAGTATTCTGCTTTTCTCCACTACCATAATTTTCTAGAAAAAAAAAAAAAAATCCAGTGAAAAGGATTGTTTTCAACTGGGTTTAGGTAAGTCAGTTCAATCGGGTTTGCCACAAAATCACAAAATTAATGCTATTAGTTTAGTGGGCCATTTTCTCCATCACTGTTTTGCATCAAATTATATAGTTAAGTCTTTGTTGAGAGTTGAGACAATGACTTATTTTTGTTTTAGAATGATGAAACTTTTCTTTTTAATTTTTTTTATAAAAATCACAGCCATTCAAAGAAGAAAATCTTATATAGTTTCAGAGTATTATTTATATGAGATATTATATTCGTACAATAAAGTCATAACAATTTATATAATCAGGTAAGACAAATGCTAAATCGGTATTTTAGATAAGAAAATAAAAAGGAAATATTTTTTATTAAAATACATAAAAACATGTTTCTTATAATTTTAAATTATGTTTTTATATAATTTTTTAACAAATTTCAATTTTAATTTCTTAATCTTAAGACCCTTTTAGGTAATTAACAAGTTCGGCTTTTAAATATTAATGGTTAACCATTTCTCACCCAAGGAGGCAATGAAAATGACAGGCGTTGACGTCAAGTGGAGCGGTCATTAATTTTAATTTCCACGTTCTGAGGAGACTACGAGATCCAATACTTAGAACAAATGGTAATTTGCCAATTGAGTAGTCGTAACTTAACAACTCTCAATTGTCCTTTTCTCCACAACAAAGAATTTATCTTGCTACCAGTGACTTATATACCATACAAACAATTAATTAAAATAAATGCGAGAAATAACTCATATAATCGAGATAATAGAACCTTTAAAGAAACAGACAAAGTGTATTATTACTCCAAAAGCACCAAACACTATTGACAATGTTGAACACAATAGTAGGATTTTTCTCTTTGATGTACCTCACTGTATTGCTTGATTCAAAGATGTAATTGAGGCTA
>JAMLFT010006121.1:0-16522 GCA_026544285.1 Pachyrhizus erosus
TCTACCTGTAAAATAGGAATATTTTATTTATGGTATCTAAACTAAGTTATTTTTTATTTTTAATCCCTGTAAAAAAAATTCTCTTCGTTTTAATTTATATAAATACGTTACATTTTTATTTTAGTTTATATAAATTTATTATTTTTTTATTTTAATACCTATTACACTAACAAGTTATAGGTTGAGATTAACATTATGTGGACTATAAATAGAGGAGTTCACGGATTGATTTAGATCATATTGTTTAATTCGATTAAAATTGTACTTATTAGATCAAGTTTGTCTAAATTTTTATAAGTTAACCCAAATCAACTTGATCTAAAAGGAACTAATTTAGATTTTGTCAATGAATCTAAAAAATTTAAAAATAATTATTAAACATCCATTCTTTACTTGTTATCGACCCAATACGTTGGGTTATAGATTCTATCTCAGAAAATTTAATTAAACCATATTTGTGTTAAATGCATGCTTCAGTGGGTTGTTATGCAGGCCTCATATGTACGGAGAGTTAAATTAAGCAAAATATACATAATGTAGTAAGTTGTTGTAAATTTAATTGCATTTTGTACGACTGAAATTCTGAATCATCGTCTAAGAATTTGCGTCAAAGGAATATATTTTGGTAACAGTTTCATCTTCAACATAATCTTTTAGATGAGGAGGTAAGGGATGATGTTATTTAAGTAGATTTAGTATAAAAAAAAACATAGAAAAATAAGGTATAATTAATAAATAGGAGAAGTGTATTTAATAATTATCAAATTTAAATTTATTTTAAAAAATAAAATAAAAATAAATAATAATACATAATGTAAGATTTAAGTCTACATTCTATTATATTTCAACGTTTAAAATTTAATTAAAACATGATAATCTTAACATCACACTTAATATATTATTAAATTAATTTATAACATCATATGCAACATGAACTTTCATCTTATTTTTAATTTTTTTAACTTTATATAAGATATATTTAAAATAATTTTATAGAATTATTATTACTAGTCACAAATAATAATGTCTTTTTTATTTTAATATATATATATATATAATATAATATAATAATAATAATTTTATTATTATTTATCAAATCAACTAGATGGGTTTACAAATTAACAAATTTATAAATTAAAATTCATAATTCAATCCTTATATTAACGGATTTAGACATATTAAATTGAATTTCATCTAAATACTTAAAAAAATTTAGTCCAAAATATTTAAATCAAGTTAGGTTAAATTGAATTGAGAGGTGATTTATATCTATAAACATTTCTAACTATAGATAGGTCATTTACATTTTATTTATTTATTTAAATGATTAAAATTACAATATTTATTTAAATAAATTATTTAATAAAATTATATTTGAAAATATTTAAATAATTATAAGAAATAAGATTAATTATCAATTAAAATAAATAAGTGTTTGTATAATATTTCGATTAACTCTAAAAATCAAAATAATTTTAACTTTATTCGTACTTCTGTTCCAGTCTCACTCTCTATAAATTAATCCGAGTTATGAGTGGACTCAAAATTGATTTGATAAAGTTAGGTTAATTTTTTTGTACCAAATTTATTTTAATATTACTACAAACCCTCTCAATTCACCCAATTTGACACCTCAACCACCAGATAGTAAAGTTGTATTTATTCTGTCACAAGCCATTGGGACTTGACTTTTACTTGGTCAAAATTGTCAATTACACTTCCTTGTAATAAACTTTATTTCTTTGTTTATTATATATATATAATAAAAAGATGGGTCGAGTTATTTTAAAAATAAGTTTTAAAAACATATCTTTATTTTCACTTTATTTTTTTTAATTTAACAGACAAAGATAAGTTGCCCACTAATACAATTAAATTAAGAGAATAAATAAAATAAAATATAAGAATGATTTTTTTTTAAAATAGTTTAATCTCTTCTCATATTATAAAGTTCTATTTTGTTTTTAAGAGACGATAAATATTTTTATTGAAAATAATTCTTTTTGAGCTAAATAAAATCTATATGAATTTCAAGATGCTAAAGTTCCTATAAATTACATTAAACGTGCATTTCTATTTTTTTTTTTATGTAACAACATTTGGTTATTATTTTTACTATTTCGATTACTTTTACTAGTTAAGAAGGAACTTTATTGAGCAATATAGAAAGGAATTAGTGTACTTTAATAAAAAAAAAAAAAAATAGGCGCATTTAACTACCAAAGAGTGAGGTGCCTTGAATTTTATTTATTCTTTGGATGATGCATGTTAATGGCAATTTTTTTTAAGGAAAGGAATCCAACCTAATATTAAAGAATTTATAACAATTTACACACTCATTTTGATGAATTAAACCAGAACCTTAGTTAATTTATTTGGTGCATACCGGTGGCATTTAGTGCTGGATATGAGATGCTTTTGTTTGGGATTTGACATGATCATGATTCATAAGCATCTAGATATCTATTACATTCTGTTAAGATGAAGGTTGTTTGTTTCGAGTTATGAGAATCTTTGATGTCTGAAGATGAGGCTTCATGATATCTCATTGGATATTTTCCTTTCATTCACCAAATAAATTAAGCTGGTAGACGCAGTCAAGTGGGGTCTATCCATCTTATATACACTGTGTCTCCAACAGATATGTATAAATGCAATAAAATACACATTTTTGTTATAAGGGTTCCATTCTCTTAGTTGATCCCACCCTCGTTAACTTCAAATCTCATTAAATGTAACTCTTACCCCATGTAGCTGTATTGTATTCCTCCTAGTTGTTTTTGTCTTAATAAAACAAAAAATCAGACTATATAAATTTCTAACTGTATATAATTTTTCAAGAAAATAAATTAATCATATGGCATGCATGATAGCTAGAACTTGACTACGTACGAAGAAGATTTAATTAAATTAAGCTTTATTCCATTATACCTATGCTCAGCTACGCTTTGTAGTAACCTCCGCTGCAAGTTGTCACCCATTACCTTACCATATTCTACCCCACTAACACGGTCAAAATTTAAGTTATTCTAGATAACATCGTTTTTTAACTTATAATTCCTTGTTCATATGTCCAATGAGTGGATAGATCGATTCATGTCCTTGCTTATTCCGAAATGTTTATGCTGATTTGTATTATTAGCTAGAGTTTCAAAGACAGAGAAAGCCAATGTTTCATGAAAACAAAAGAACAAGGTATGTGAAAGCAAGCCAACAAGGCAAAACTAATTGGATTACTAATAAATGGAATGTTCTTAATGAAGTCCGTCCAAATTGTTGCCAACTATGTGGCATTCACTAAACAACAAAAAGGGTGAAAGACTATAATAAGGGACCCTGATGATTCACTTCATTTGGGTTTGAAAAAGTTGGGAGGATATACAAAATTGAATTAAATAAATAAAGATGAGTTTCAAGAACAGCCCTCTAATTCAGCACAAGGGAGAGTCTCCATACATGTCTCGCCAATCATCCAATTCTAGTTTTAGGTCTAAGCTGCAGAAGAATGTGGAGCCACCAAGCCCTTTACCTGTTGGATGCTGCAGTGGCTTCAGCAAGACTACTGGGTCCTCTCTCTCCACATCACAACAAAATGAACACCAGCTACAATACCAAAGGCTGGAAGTAAAGGTATGTTTAATGCATTTCTATAAGTAGTGCACACACATGCATGTATTTATTTCATGTATTTCTAGAAGCACTGCACATACATGCATGTGTTTATTTATGTATTAAGAAACTTGATTTAGCTTGTTGTTCAGAGTATGTAAGTTATTGTAAATTCTTAATATAGAATTTTATAGATAAAAAAGATATACATTTATACATTTCAAACTTAATGGAAAGTAATTTATATATGTTTGGACAATTTCATTTATTGTCAATTAATTTTAAGATAAAATTTAATATGATATAAGACTTATAATTCAATTTGATAAATTGTTCATTTTCATAAATTGGTTTACTTATATATCTTTTGCACGATTTTACTTAATGTTAATTGATTTTAAGATAAAATCTACGAAAAGTGAAGTTTTAGTTTCGCTTAAAATGAATCCAATATATCGTTGTTTTTTTTTTTTTCTTGAATTAAGAGATTAATTTGAAAAGCCAAAATTAATGCATTTGCTAGAAGTCTAAATTTACATGCATTACTCATAGATAATATAGTCTTAGGGTTGACTTGATAATCAGGAATTTGAGTAATTTATATAAAATTCTAAGTTTAAATCTCGTGGACCATTGTAAAAAAAAAAGAAAAAAAAAAGTAAAAGGAATCTTAGGTAGAGTCGCAGTTTAACCAGGAAAATTATATCAATAAAAGTCCTACATTTTTTGTGAGCACTAATTAAAGTCCTAGTTAATTAGCACCATCTTTAGTTTAAGTGACAGGCAATAAATTAGAAAGAGAGAAATTTAGAAGAAAATCATCTTTGCTCTTTTGATTTAGCAGGGATATGAAAGAAAGTTGAGATGTTTGAGTGTCACAAGGAGAGAGTTAGAATGGATGTTACATACTAATTCAGTAATACTAATCATTGCGTCTAATTGGGAATTTGAGTGCACGATGAACTATCTAATAACCTTAGGCTGACTTAAAAAATATTTAATTTAATTGATTACATATATTATATTATTATAGTTTGAAATAATATAAATAATTTTATATCATTTGCTTCAATAATTAAAAATAATGAAATAGAATAAAAAATATTACAATTATATTATAAAATTCATATATTTTTAAAGACATAATTGTCTATTTCAGAAATTTATTTGCTTTCTGTTTTGTTATTTTCTTTCATACCAAACTAAGAAATTTACTAATTTTTTCATCACTTTCTTTATCTATTTTTCTTTTCTTTTTGTTGTTCTCTTTTCTTCCTTTTCAAACCAATCAAAGTCTGTACATCTCTTATGGCTGAGTATATAAATATAAGAAGAAAGAGAAAAAAAACAAATGGCAGACTGTGAATTGTTTTTAACCAAAATTGTGACACAACAAAATGTAAGCTTTTCATCTTCCATTTTCCACTTAATTGACAATCACCAAAGCAGACTTTATAAGCATAAATCAAGTAGGACTTTATATATGCTAATTTCTTTTATGAGAAAACTTAAATATTCAACTGATTAAAGAAGTCTAGCCACGCTTACATTTTTATACCGACAATCATAACACTTTTATGTAGTTTAATAATGGCTTTCAATGAATATTTAATATTGATTCTCGTTTTTGTCAGACATCTCTTTGAAACTATGTAGTTAAATTGATCATATATTATGCTTGGAAAAACTTATTTTTAAGAGAATTTATTTCTAAAGTAACATTTGTATTGAATTAATTTATTTTATACTCATTAAACAATTTATTTGAAATTTTATGACCAAGTAACATTCATATAGTTCATATTCCAATGTTTTTGTTTTCATTTTCAACATTATATAAAATGAAATATATTCCAAGAATCAAGAACTATATTTACATTGACTTAAAAAACAATTATATTTACTATGTAATCTTGGAGTATTGAAATTGGCCGAGGAGTACTTGGAGTGGAGGAGAGTCTGTTGGATCAAGCCTGAGAAGGTTATTGGGCTGACAGAAACCAGGCTAATTAAGGGTCTATTTTTGTAGCATTGCATTTGGATCCAAAAATGGACAAAGATTTTCCATTTTTTTTCTTGAATTAATTTATTATCCTTTTGCAAAGGGGAAATTATGAATAAAATAAAATAAATGCTTGGCTTAATTCTTATAAAATAAAACAATTGCTACACTCCTAATAATTTTTCGGCTTTAAATGTTATAAATAGGGGAAAAAATAGATAAAATTTAAGTAAATTCCATAAATTTCTTTAAATTATACACTAATTTCATCAAATATCCATTCATTATGTAATTTATAAAAAATTCTAATTGTTTGTCTTATAACACTAGGTCCTTCTCCTCACTCACACTTCCAGTATTTTTTGCAAATTATGCTTGATACTTTTTTGATTATTTTTTTATTTATTTCTTATTGTCAAATAATAACACAAACTGATTATGTAATACATATATTGACAATATAGTGACTTGTCATGTTATTAAAGATTTTGACAAAGTAATCTTGTTTTAATTTTTTTGAATAAATTATGTTTTAATAACTTATTAGTTTATTTTATGTCATTAATTATTTGAATAAATGAAAAATTAGAAATACAATTAACAAAAAAAATTATACATGATTATCATGTTAAATTATTTAATGACATGACAAGTCACTATACTATTAGTATTTTCATAACGTTCTCATTAATGTTGTTACTTGATAAAAAAAATAAAATTCTAAAAAATTTAACATATGAGTATCAAATATAATTTGTAAAAAATATAGAGATATGAGTGAGAGAAATGAGACTTAGTATTATATAAGTCAAATAATTAGAGTCTTTTTTATAGAATTTTAGGATGAATAAGTATCAAGTATAATTAATACAAATTTTAGAAAAAAAAAATTATAAGTGAGAGTTAATATTAAAGAGAATCTAAAAATGCACTAAAGAGATCTATATCAGATGGTTAAATAGTGTGTAAATTACAAATAAAAAGAAAAATGTGTAATATGTGCTCTTCCCGGTTTGTAGGTAGCAGATTTGGAGAAGGAAGCGCAAAAACAAGCAGAACTACGAGTAATGTACAAGAAAAGAATGGAAAGGACTCAAGATTACTTGAGGTACTGCCTTCACATAGCACAGGAAAATGGAGTATTGGATCTCATTATGAACTGCAAAGGTGAACTTCAACAATCTCCACTCTCTGTTCATACCGTTAGCTCCATTACCAGCCCTCAAATTCATATTCCCACCCCACCCCACTATGGTCACCACCCCATTCTACAAACCATTATTGATCAAGCAAAAATCAACGGATGGTATATTCATCCAAATGAGGTTAGTACGTAAAATTCCACTTCTTCAATATTACTCTCATTAATATGCATAATCATTTCCCAACTTCTTCTTCTTTTTTTTTTAATTAAGTTTTGAATATATTGTCATCTCCTTACATATCTTCAGTTTTTATTTAATCCATATTTTTAAAAAAATTATTATTTAATCCTAGTTTTTCCTCTTTTTTCGTATAATCACTGTTAGTCTTTTATTTGTTTTATTTGTTAAGTGCCAATTTTACATAATTTTTGTATCATTTAAGAATTAAAGCTTAATTTCAATACACCATTGATATTCAATCAATTAAAATCACTTAAAAATAATTACTAAAAAAATTAATAGTACCTGAAAATTCATGATTGAATAATAAATATAAAATAAAAGAATCCTTACAATATAAATATATTTTAATTAAATAGTAGTTAGAATAAGAAAAACTAAATCTGAACTTCTGATGCATAGATTCAATTGGAAGAAAAAATCGGGCAGGGAAGCACCGCAGAGATTCACAGAGGAACATGGCGAGGATTTGAGGTGGCAGTGAAGTGCATATCCGAAGAGTTTTTCCGTATAAACGCAAACGGCGTCGCTTACTTCTCTCAGGAGCTCGAAACGCTGTCGCGCCAGCGTCACAGGTTCGTGCTTCAGCTCATGGGCGCGTGCATCGACCCTCCCCGGCGCGCGTGGGTGATCACTGAGTATCTGGGCACCACGTTGAAGGAGTGGCTGCACGGGCCTGGGAACAGGCGCAGAGAGCGAATGGTGCAACTTCCACCCTTCAAAGACAGAGTTATTAGGGCCTTGGAAATAGCCCAAGCCATGCAGTATTTGCATGAGCAAAAGCCCAAACTACTTCACCGTGACTTGAAGCCCAGCAACATTTTTCTTGATGATGCCATGCATGTTAGAGTTGCTGATTTTGGTCACGCGCGCTTCTTGGGTGATGAGGAAATGGCTCTCACCGGAGAAACTGGTAAACCCACTTTCTTTTGCTGCAAACTTTTTGAAGAATATGATTCTACTCTAGTCATGGTGTTTTAAATGTAAGTCATTTTAGTAGTTGTATGAAATGTTACAGATTATTACACTAGCCATGTTAGCGTTATGGCTAAGGTAAATAATATTTTGTTGTGATGTTTTGTAAAATTAAGGGTAAATTAAAAGTTGTCTAAACTTGGACGAAACTAAAGTGGAAATTTACTTTAAAGATGGGAAAGAAAAAGTTATGATGGTAAACATTTTAAGATAAATTATTTTACCTTTCAAATTTTATATAATGTGTACTTTATGTATGTAAATCTAAAGGTGCAAAATGTTTGTTCTAAACTAACATCATGCAAAAATAGATATTGTAATTTGTATTTGTTAGAATTGGCAAAATAAGTTGCTCCATCTTATTTGACCCAATTTGGTTTAATAAAATACAGGACTTTAAATTTTTAAATTTTGAGTTTAAATTATATTTAGGTCATTTTAATTCAATCTAATCTTGACCTCACATAAATTTAAACTACAAAATTTCATACGAAGTCTGAAAAAAAATAAAAAAATAGAAGTTTTGATCGAGTTTAGGTTTTGTTTTAAAAGCCTGCGAAAATTGAAATGGACTTGTATTTATTTATTTAAGTTACTATAGCTTGCAACTTGCATCAAACTAGTCTGCATTGGTCCATATTCTGTTTTACTATCGTCAATATTTTTGTAAGTATTTATGCTTGGTCATAATACTCATTGTCATTAGTACATGACAATTCATGGTAAGACATTAGTCATAAAGACCATTTCACTTATTGGGATGTTTGAGAATCAAGTTCTGCATTTTTTAAATTTAGAAAGCGTACAACTACACTTGACATTAAGTTGAAAGGTGTAAACTAGATTCTTTTTCCTTTTCTTAAAATCTGGCCTATAGTGATATTGATTTTGTGTGTGTTATTATCAGGAACATTCGTGTACATGGCACCAGAGGTGATCCAATGTGAACCTTATAATGAAAAGTGTGATGTGTACAGTTTTGGGGTCATATTGAACGAGCTTTTAACTGGAAACTACCCCTATGTTGAGACAGAATTTGGTCCCACCAAGGTGTATATCATCATCACATTGACCTTGAGTTGCTTAATTAATTTTGTTAATTTTTTTGTGCAAATGTTTAATTTAATTGATTAGTTCATATCAATTTAAAATTTCATCACCTGATCTTGATTCTCATGAAATGAAATTGTTTGATGCTATATATATAGATTGCCATGGAAGTTGTGGAGGGTAGTTTGCGACCTAAGCTTCCGTCTGACGATGTTGATCAACTGAGAGAGCTCATTGACCTTATATGCCTTTGTTGGGACAAGAATCCATCTACTCGACCATCCTTCGCTGCAATCACTCTTTACCTAAAAAATTATGTCAAAAAGAATCTCCTTTAAACTAGTGCATATTATATTTAATTAATTAACCATTTTCATGGCCATTGCCCTGCTACCTTAATTTGTTGTACACTTTATTACTTGAGTAATTAAATTAACTACACCTTTGAAAGATGATCGGAAGAGGTTAGATCCGAGGAGGATGCTATATATGAAAATGTGCCCACAAATTTCAGATATATGGGCATAAGTTGGATTTTTTGTCAAGATTAATTTACTTGCAACATTGAATTGTATGAAATTATGTATTAGTTATTTTGAAATAAGATTACAATATGGCCTTCTGTCTAATGAAACATATTTTTTATTAACAAATTTTCCTATGCATATGATATGATTTTTAGGATAAATAGTCAAAATTCATATTTATTCAATCAAGCTGATTAGTAGTTCTAGTTGACAATGACAATTTGACCTAGTACATGTTGTGACATTGGCAATTTGGCATACTTCACCATATGTCATATGAGACAATTTTAGGTATGTTGATGGTAAAAATTTATTTCGAGCTTTTAATTTTGATTTTTTTTAAAAAGGATAGATTTTTCCGTTGATTTTAATTAACAAATATATTTTATTTGTGAGAATTAGAATTAGTTACTAATTTTGAGATTTCTTTCATTAGGCTAGAAATGCTATACTTGCAACCTGATAACAAGAGTCAAGTTAAAATCTAATTCAATTTTGATTAATATTTTAGATAGTAAATAAGATACAAAGTTTGATTTATAACAATCGATTTTAATGATAATTTTGACTTTGTTAATCAGAACAAGTATTTGAACTTATAAACAAAGCATTAGAATGCAAAATACTTATCGAATTTTAATGAGATTCAATTAAAACACAACGAAGATATATTCAAAGATAAATGAATGACAAAAACTTATATGCAATAATGAATTTAATTTTGAAAATGTTAGATGGTTGAAATCGTAAAATGCAAAGGAATATTACTTTGAAATAGTAAAATATAGGAGTTGTAAATGTAAAGTGTTGTAGAAAATGTAAATAGCTTGAAAAGTAAAAAATGTAAAGTGAAGTACAATGCAAAATGTAAACGAAAACTATTTAAAAAAAAAAAAAACTAAAGAAAGAAGTGTGATCAAAACTAAAAGCAGAAAAGTAAAATAGAACTGAGAAAGTAAAGGCATGAAATTAAAATAAAAAAAAAAGTGAAGAAAAATGTAAAAAAAATTAAAATGTAAAGCCAACTGACAAAAAAGTAATTATAAATTTTTCTTCATAATTATCAAAAATCTTATAAGTACACATGTACAAATATCTAAGATTAATTGTTTAAGATTGTTATTTATTTTGATTCATATGATTCCAATAACTACTAATAATTAACAAATGATAATCTTCTTTACATGTTTTGTTTGAAATTTTTAGTATCTTGATTGCATAAACTCTTCAACAATTTTTCACTTACCTTAGTTATATCTTCTTCATCTTCACACTGAAAATTTATTTGAAAACTTGATGTTTTTTTACAAAAGTACATGTTATTAGATAGTTCATTTACCTAATGTACACTATTACAATGACTAGATGATAACATTAGTGAGGTCTAATCAAAATATTTGTGTCTCCTAGTACCGATTACAGGTAGGATTTACCTAAGAGTAAAGTAACTAAAACTCAAGTTTTAGGTCCACCAAAAAATAAAATATTTTGTTATTAGTTTCTATAAAACAAAAAAGACTTCATATGTTAACAAAAAAGGCTTAACATACAACTTTATTTAAATGAATATATTTTTCTTAAAATTTATTTTAGATCTCATTTACTATTGAGCCAATCCTGATTACAGGTTATAGGTTGCAATCTTGTCCCCCTTATATTTATTAGTACATACATGTAGAGTTGGATAAACGAGTAGTCTATCCATTTAGGCTTATACCTATTTAAACTTACATCTAAAAAGTCCACCCGTTTTGCCTACAATTTAAACGATTTCTATTTTAAACTATTCTTGACCATCTCACTTAACCCATGGGTATTGGGTAAACCTGTGACATGCATTAAGAAAAAATATTTTTTTTAAAAAAATCAAATTTAACCTATGCTCCTTTCCCGAAAGCAATTAGACAGGTAGTTTAAGAAATTAAAGTTAGCCCAAGCTCAAAAGCATGTAACCCTTGGAAACTAGTCCAAATGGAACTCAAAACTAGGTGATCCAACTTCTATTGAATCGATGAACCACACGGCTAGTTAGATGCGTGGGATAGAGGGCTCATAGTACCTGCTAGCGCAACTATGCAATGGAAGGTAAGGAGCCTAAATCGACCCCCTTCTTTTTAATTTGAAAAAGAAGAAAGTAGTACAAATACTCGATAGATAAGGAGAGGAACGAAGTAGCGTGTATTGATAGAAAAGTTATGAAGGGATTAGTGCCACCGAAGAAGGGGGTGGGGAGGGGGGTGTTGATACCACCAAAGAAGGGCGGTTGGTGTCGTTGTGAAATTGGAGGAGGTGCATAGGCAAAAGATTACATGACTATATTGCTATTGCTACAAATTATATAAATAATGGAGCAAAAAACACACCTCTTTGAGAGAGAAATGTTGTTGCGCTACGAAGGAGGAGGAGGAGAAGCGTTGCCTCTACCTGCTGTTATTGGTCTCACTCAAATATGCACTCCCTCATATTAGCAAAAAATGAATGAGTCCTCATTCTTGAACAAAAACAAAAACAATTAATAGAAAAAATGCAACCTACTTAAAAACTTGTGGCTATACCCATTTAACTCGTAGGTTAAACGAGGCAGGTAAAATAGGCCACGTTTTAAATGAATTTCAAAATTTAGAGTCTGTATCTGCACGAGCTGCAAACTATACGAGTTAGCTCGTGGGTATCAATTTGTTTACCCAACTCTACATACATGCAAATGCACATATAAGTCTTAACAATTATGCACAAATGTTACATTCCCAAGACTAAAAACTTCACCCTTACAAAGTCTCACATGTGATTCAACTAGAATATTTTCCAATTCAATATCAATTATTTAGATAACATAATGGTTACAGTTGTGCTTATTTTCACATCAATTCTAAGACATCTCTATATATACCTACCATCTTACTCATTGAATTACAGAACAATCTCACACATTATTCATTTATAGGCCCTATCATGTATAACATACGATTCACGTGCAATCATAATGCAAATATATCTTATATAATTTTATATATCATATTACTCACTTGTACCTTATAACAATGTCATACATATATATATGAACTAATTTAGTTTTATATATATATTTTTGTTATATCTCATCTAAAATAATATTTTTGTTACAATCAATATTAACAAATCATTCCAACTAATTTCATTAGTATCTTTTTCAAACAACGATACAAATTTATTAACTTATAAAAAATAAAGTAAAGCAAGACAATCATATATATAAAACCAATGAGTTTCTAATTGAAATTCTAGGGTTTGATATATTTTCTAGTTTAATTAATTTTTTATCTTTATCAAACTCAACTTGTTTCTTTATTCATAGGTAATAGCTTTGAGATTTAGGATAAAGTTATGGTAAACATAGAAAATCAAGGTGCATGCACCATTTCTATAAATAAAGGACCAAAATAAGATAAATGACAATTTTTACCTGTTTCAACTAAATCAAACTCACGGACTTAGTTGTTAGAATTTTTAAACCAATGAAGAGAGAATTTACTTATGCTTATAAGAAGGAATGAATTGTTAAAGTGAAGATAATATAAAAATGTGAGAAAAAGAAATACGGTTACTTCCTAACTTTTACTCTTATAATTGAAAAAGTCTATTAATAATGCACCTTTCTATCTTGAAGCTTCTATATTCTTCTATTAACATTAATATGGATTATGTTAAAAATTTAAAATAATTATATTTTATAAATTCATATTATCTAATTGATTTATTTTTCTATCTTAAAAATATATATAAACTTTTATTTATAATAATAATAAATTATTTTTTTTATAATCACCCTCATGCATCATTTAAAAAATAATAATAATAATAATATCAATTTCTATAATTACTCGTATTTTATTATATATATATATATATATATATATATATATATATATATATATATATATATATATATATATATATATATATATATATATATATATATATTCAATTTAATATCTCTAATTAAACTCAACACAAATATTTCATAATTAGAAAATGATCTTGTAATAAGTTTTTCTTAAAATATTAATTAACTTTTTCTAGTCTTAATAAAATTACTTACAAGTCATATGTAATTTTTTAGAGAATGTTAACCTTAACATTTTGAAGCTGAAGACAACTTAGGAGCATAAGGAAAACCTGGAATTTATGATGGACAAGAGTAGGCAATAAATTTTTAGTAAGATTACCAAGATGTTCTATGATAATGGTATCAACCACAGGTGAAACTTTTCACCATGAGTAAAAAAGAGAATTACACACTTAATGCCTCTGATTTTGGCTTCTTTATGTTCTTTAAGCCTAACTTGTGTGATAACAAGAAAAAGAATTATTGGATTAACTTGTTTTAATTTTTCTAATTTTTTAGTGTTTCTTTTAGAATTTTTTTTTAAAGATTGTTTGGAGTCCTTATTACATAGAGCCAAAGGTTTTAAAGTGAAGTTAATGTGTAAAACATTCCCTCGTGTTATGATTTCTAAAAACTTTGGCTCACAAAATTTTATAAGTGGCTCACACAATTGGAAATGATTTCTCACTTTCACTTTTTGTTTTTTTTGTTTTGCTAGCAATATTTGATGGCGTTATTAGAGTTGCCAACTTTGATCCAATTAAGAGAACTTGAAAGTGTTGTATAGGGACTCTAAATTTTCTTTTGACCATTCTTGTGTTTTAACATTTTGTGTTTCATGTAGTTTATGCTACATTTACTATATGTCTATAATGCAATCCAACATCTGAGTCTAGACCAATGTTTCATTTTGATATGGTGAGAAATTGTAAATAAACGTAGTTGTAATATGCATAAATTTAGAAATTGTTTGATTTCCTTCCATTTATTGGCTTTAAAAATGATTTTTAAACCAATTCTACATTGGTTAACAATCAATATTTCATCCAAAATTTAATAAGTTTTAAATTGTTTTTAAAAAATATTTTAATAACTAAAAATAAAATCTCTTATTTTGTTTTGTGATCCTATAGCTTAAAAATAGTCAAGAATATAAGTCATATAGGGTGATGTTGCATATGGGGAGGCATGAGTTGTGTATTATAAATATTTTATTTATGATTTCAAAATTAAAAATAATTTTTGAAAATAAAATCAAATATACCCCTAACATTACAACTAAAATTGTAACAACTACCATATTGTAAAATCTTACTTTGGAAGAACTTTTATAGAAATTATTAATACTTATACCAGTAGTAGATTATCTTGTGTTTGGACATCCAGCCCAATCAGCATCACTGTATGCTTGGAGTTGGATGGATGAATCAGTAAGAAAAAACAGACCATGGGTTGGGGTGCCAAGGGGGTATCTAATGATTCGTTGTACTGCTTAAAGATACAAATGCCTTAGAGATTGCATGAACTTACTCACGGTGTGTATGACAAAAGAAATATTTGGGCGAGTGATAGTTAGATAGATGACACTTCCCACAAGCTTGCGATAGTGAGTGGGATCATCAAGAAGGTCACCTTCATCTCTACTATATTTAACATTAACTTCCATGAGAGTGTCAACAGAGGTTGCAGCTGTGAGTCCAACTAGATGGACCAAGTCTTTAATATACTTTTGTTGACATAAAGAAATGCCTTTATGATGATAATGCACCTCTAAACCCAAAAAATATGTGAGCTGGCCTAAGTCTTTCATTTGAAAAGTTGAACACAACAGATTTTTTATTCTAGAAACAATATCTTAATATGTACCAATGACCACAATGTCATCCACATAAACAAGAAGCACCATGATGCCTTTAGGAGTCCTTTGTAGGAAAAGAAAAGGATCATACTGACTTTGAGTGAATTCAAAACCAAGTAGTGTGGATCGAAGCTTTTTAAACCATACTCTTGGCGCCTGTTTGAATCCATATAAAGAGCGTTTGAGTTTGCAAACAGTATTAGGTGAAAGTGTAGGCATACCATTAGGAAGCTTGACGTAAACTTCCTCCTGAAGGTCACCTTGGAGGAATGCATTTTTGACATCCATTTGATGTAGTGGCCAAGATTGTGAGGCAGCAATAGCAAGAATAGTGGGCACAGTTGTCATCTTGGCGACCGATGCAAAAGTCTCATCATAGTCTAGTCTATATTGTTGCTTATTTCCAAGCACAACCAAATGAACTTTATAACAATCTATGAATCCATCTAAATGTAGCTTTATAGAGAACGTAAACTTGCTTCCTAGGGGCTTAACAGATGAGGGACACCGGACTATATCCCATGTTTGATTTTCTTCCAAGGCTAGAAGTTCAGTTTCAATAGCTTTCTGCCAACATGCGTTCTCCATGGCCTGTTTATAAGAGGAAGGAATAGGAATAGAGAATAATGATGTTGTCATGGATTGTATATACCTTTCTAGGGGCTTACTAACACGTGAGTTGCGTCTTAGAGGAGTTGGGTTTGGTTCTTCTACTGGATTAGCAGCCAAGGAATTATCTTGAGGGGCCCCTTGAGGTTCTATTGGCTGATTTGGAGTGACAATGCTACATCTGTTGTAGGTCAAGAGAGCTAGAAAGATTTTTGGGATATCTACTTCATTGGTATTGATAGTTTTCTCATTTTCAATTGAGTTGAAATGTAGGGTCTTTTTATGACAGTCTAGGATAACATGATTAGCTGATAACCAATCCATTCCCAGTACTATATCTAAGTTTTGTAATGGCAAACAAATTAAGTTAAGGGAAAAGTTTTGATTTTCTATATACAATATACAATTTAAACAGACTAAGTTAGTCTTTACAGATTTATCAGTGGGAGTACTAATGATTAATGGTTGTGGCATCTGACTAGTGACTAAAGACAAACTCTTTACACAATCTAAGGATATAAAAGAATGAGTAGCACCTGAATCATATAGTATATTAACAAGTTTATTGGTTATCAGGCACTTACCTCGAATGAGATCGTCGGACTTTTCAGCTTCCGATCCACTCATGGTGAATATCCTTCC
>JAMLFT010006122.1:0-16522 GCA_026544285.1 Pachyrhizus erosus
ATATACTTATTTTGGCATGTTTGGTTTTAAAAAAAAAGAATAAATACAAAATGAAATAATTTTTAAATAATTTAGTAGAAAAGAAAATGAAAGAAAAAAATTTAAATATGTTTATAAAATTATTTAAATGTTGCTAATAAAAATAGTTTGTAAATATAAGGTATTTGGTCATTTAATTATTGTTTTTTGACTTTTCTTTATTAATCAAATATAAAAGAGAGTAAAAAATTGTAAATATAATAATAAGAGAGATAAAGAAAATAATAATAGGCATTGAAATGCTTCACATATCGAAATATGTATGTGTCATAACTCAAAATAATAATAAAATGCTTGTGTAAAACGTTTGTGTTTTCTACCTTCCAAAAAAATAAAAAACGTTATTGTATTGTTTGAAGAGGAAGCCAGAAGTGGATGCACAGAACGCGGGAATTTGTTTTCTTTGATCTAAGAAAAGTGGTTGGTTGCATTGATTGCATCAAGTAAAGTCAATTTCATACAACCTTAGAAAAATGGCTTGGTCAGATCAGAACAGAAGCGGGACCCACTGAAAAGTTTATTCTTAGTTATTTATGATTGGTTAATTGCACGGCTAACCAATGTGCATAGTTGAAATCAAAATCAGCTGACACCCCGGATTTTTTGTATCCTCAACACCTGAATAATAAATATACTTTTATTCCCACAATTCCTCTTCATTCTTCACCAAAAACCACACTAACATTTTTTGAAAACTTTCTTCCATGATTGTTTTTCAAATACCAGGTTTTTTTTTTTTTTTATCAATTTAGACCATTTCAATGTCTGTTTTGATTCCTTTTTTCTTTTTACCAAATTAATATAAATTTAAAATAATGCATAAATAATATACGTTCAAAATGGCAATTGTTTAATACTATAAATTATATACTCGTTCAATGTGATTTATACGTTAACTTATTGTTTAATACTAATAGTGTATCCAAATGTCAATTGCGTGTTACTGAATGAAAATATATCAAACATTTTATTTTAAAATATTGAATCAAGACCAACAAAATTATATGTTAAATAACATCACATACTCAAGTTAATATTACATTGTTATAAAATCATAACAAATTATATTATAAATTTATCTTATATTACTCAATCACTTAACATCCATCCAGCATAAAAGGTAATTTCAACTGATCAAGAAACTATTATTTGACACTAATCAAAGAACATATTTAAACAACAACAAAAAAAAAGAATTATTTTTATAATTCTTGCTACTTATATTATCAAACTTATATAAGATAACAAACACATAAATATGAGAATCCTTTATTTATTTCTAATTCTAGAGCATTAGATAACTTATTATAATCTTATTTGTGATACACTACTTATTGTTACATTGGTTAGTTGACTTGAATGTAAGGATATCTTTGTAAGTATCTCTCACCATTGTATTTGAAAGAGTCAAGAAAAAAATAATACGAAAAAAAATTATGTCATTTTTTTATAAAAACACATTTATTCATATTTTTTTGAATAATAGAATAAACAATTATTAAAAAAGAGATTATATTTTACTCTTTCTCGAATTTTTATTAGTTTTAAAATCTATTATAATTATTTTATTGTGTATATAATAGTTTTTAATGTTATAAAAATGAGACTATAATAACAGTAAAAAATTTGGATTATCTCTTTGGTATATATAAAAATGTAGAAAGAAATACGAGAGAATAATAAAAATAAAATAAAAAAAGAATTAAATAACTTGTGGGGAACACATGTTCACAATAGAGGAAATGTGAAATTAGACATGTAAAATAAAAGAATGAAGGAATACATTAAACTTAAAATTTTTAATTCAATTAAATTAGATATAACATGTCACATATCAACACGTGGTAAGTGACTTATTTATGTATGCACTTATGTTTAACATCTATGTTATGTGTCATTGATTGACGTTACCTCTTATTAATGTGTTATACGAATCACATTTTGTATATAGAGGTGTCAAATTGTATTTAACCATGAATTGAACAACTCAAAAATATGATTGGACTAAGTTTTTGAATTTTGGACTAAAAAATTCAAATCATTTTGATCTAACTTAAACCCATAAAAAATAATTATGGAAATAACTAGGTCTATTTGATATAGTATTATTTATTATTTCAATTTTATTTTCTTATAAAATTTATTTAAATTTAGACAAAAAAAAAAGTTAATTTGAGTCTGTTGATGAGTTAAATTAGACTAACAAATTTTTAGTTTATAAGAAATATTATACTAATTTAACTCATTTTTCACACCTTGACTCGCCAAACCAATTTGAGCCACATTGTCCATTTGCTACCTCTACCTATGTGTCATCCATTTTATTTGCAAAGTGATACATTGTTGAGCTCTTCATTGCTACCCCATCTCGACACATGGTAACATTGTATGAGTTACCCACATTGCTTTAAGAGTACATGTGTGACACGTTTTTGTATCACACTTATTGCGTGTATCTAAAACAAGGTTTCTTTTAAATGTATATTTTTTTACAATTAAGATTATAATAAATTGCTTTAAATTTTATATTAATTAGGTAAAAAAAGCTATTGGTTTTTCTATAGATTTAGGTAGAGTGCAATGAATAGGTGATAGTTACAAGCACCTTAAAATCTTGTAGAGTGCTTTGATTTTGCATGCAACTTTTTGATCCTCATCACATCTTATTCACATTTGGAACAACTTATTCACATCTTGTTTGAATTTATCTTATGATACAAGACTTTTGAGTCTTTGAAACAACTTACTATAATAGTCTTTGATATGTTTATAAATTATTTTTAATTTTATAAACGTAACTTACAATTTATATAAAAATAATTTAGTTTCATTTCCTCTTTGATTATAGAAATAACTTTTACATAAGCAATTACATGAAAAATACTTATTCAATAAGCATTTAATTTAGTTGTTTATCCAAGCACAGTAATTAACTCTCCAGGGTATGAAATGAATGTCCTGCCATTGTCTTGAGAGTAAAATTTAAATGGAACTACTGCATAGAAGTCACTAACATAGGAATACATTCCAACATACAGGCAAAAAATGTAACTGGCATGACTACACAAGCATTTCCCAAAACTACAAGAAGGAATTCCCCGAAAGTATCTGCTGTGCAGGTATACACAAATAATGGCAAATGTACAAAGGAAAAGAATCAGACACTATTATATACACACGCCCATCTCATTGAACTTTTACCTGATGAGATTATCTTCCACCACCCCTCATTTGATAATTTCAAAAACTTGCTCCTTCTTCATCAGGTATCACGGTTAAAAGAGAATATTTTACTTTAAGTGATATTTTACCCTTCTCCACATAAAGCCTTGCTCCAGACACAACCCAGTAGCCAGGAAAGTCTTGTGGTCCTCTTGTCATTTCAGTTGTGTCAACAAACCTTAGAAGTTTGGGTGACTGAGTAGGCACAGGAGGCCCCCCGGGGTATAAAGCAGAGTTGATGTTTACATCAGATGGCCGTGGCGGCAGTGGCTTTTGGGGACCTGAGAAGTGAGTGCTGATCAATGTTGAGATTATTCCAGATTTCTGGGTCAAGCCAGGAGAACCATCCCACTCAGGTGCTTTCACGCGGGTCGCACCAACAACTTTACAGAAATGAAGTCTTAGGAATAGAACTTTCTTGAGACCAGTATCTCCTACTTCGAAGTGAGCACCCGTCACTACAGCGTTATCATCGTCTGATTCAACAGGAGCTGTGCAAACATGAGAGAAACTTTTCCACTGGACCTTCTCATAGTACTTACGTTCTGAAAAATCGTTAGATGCATTCCCACTATGATCATCCTGGAGTTGGAAGGTTTTGGGCAGGGAAGAGAGGTGTTGTAAATGGATTGCCAAGCAGTTGCTTCTCTTTCCCTCCAAATACAATCGAAGGCCTGTCACCGGCTTCTTTCCCACGTCAACCTGTAAGTAGTTCAAGGTCAGTCTAAATAACCACATTTGTAACATTATGTACAAAAGATCTAATAATGCATATATTGGCTAACTACTTTTGAACGACTAAATAAAGAAATAGAACACCATCAGTATAATTATTTAGTATTGACAAACAAAATTTAATGTCATAAACAGGTTTACATTTTCAGCCAAAATTTTTGTGAAAACCTAATTAGACTTTTGGTACAAAAACCACAGATATCGGGTAGAAAAGTAAATGTGACAACTGATGAGAGTGATTTGCAGCCATCAGAAACATAAAATCTAGTCACTAAATCTTAAAAAGAAGTTTGTTCCTCTACTCATTTGTGTGGCAATATTTGATAATAATCGATGAGATAGGAGCAGGAAAAGAAAAACCAAATCACATGATACTAATATTTCTAATCTTCACTTTTGGCTAAAACATCCAATTAAATAAATGAGATGATGATTTTAACTCAAATAGTTAGTTCATGGATAAAACAGGTGGCCATAATTGTCATCCATCCCTCCCTAATCATTGCTGAACTAGATCAAGAATCTAACAAGTCATGGGGAGAATAAAACCCAATGCCTGAAGAGGAGGTCTAGTCAATCTCTTAAGTAGACAATCATGAAAAACTGAAATGGCCAAAGTATTAGCTAATGTATTAGTTTAAACCCACAAAAGCAAAGGTACACACATCAGAGGATATATTGTATTCCTCATTTGTTGAGAAGAACTGAACAAAATTACCCATGAAAATCAGCAAAGCATCCAAACATAAGCTCAAAAACATACTACAAAAGCCAACTATGATCCCTAACTATAGGTTATAATTTCTTGAGTTTCAAAACTCTGTTGACGGTTTAGACCAAAACAGGAAAGAGAGTATATTTGATTACTACAATTCTGGAAAATTGCAATGTAGTATGATGATACAAAAACTGACCTAATATTTCTATTTGTGCTGATGCTCTAGGTCCAGTACAAGAGCAACTAGCACAAACCTAGTGCAGCAACACTTCTAAGACAACAATAATCCTAATATCCTCAGTCTCAATTTTAAAATTACAGAAAACAACACATCTTGGATAGACCATCTTTTCCCCTGTTACTGTTGTATAATTGGAGAGGGGGGGGAGGGAGCACATATATTAAAATGTCCATCCACATGCATTAAAGATGAAAATAGAACCAAAGCCAACAACAAAGCAACTGGATACAAAAAGTTCAACATAAAACAAGTAGCATTACCGGTGTTGTGTTTACATAGAGCTTAGGACCCATGAAACTGAACTGTAAAGAAGCAGTATTTTGTGGCTTCCTTTCAGGACCAAGGGCAAGCTCACCAAATACAGGGGCCCATTGCCTTGGAAGCTGGAACTCCAAAAATTGATGCAGTTCATCAATTGGTGGTTTATCTGCAGTTAGAAGTTACAACGGACGATGGTTATAATTTACTTCAAGACATTTTTTTTAACCTACAATGCAAGGATTAAAAACTACAATTATGGCATATATTTAGACCATCTCCAATAGCATACAAAACTATAAAGTTACAAACATTAGTTTTCTGATGATCGTTCCCAATGAATTTTCAGAGAAATAAATGAGAAAATGCATAAGATCTTCAGCAGAATCTGAATTTAAAGAAATTGCACAATGTCTACATCAATTACTGTGGTCGAAAATCATTCTAGATGATTCAAGAATTGAATTGAAGGGACCAACAAAGCTTTACTGCAACAACAGGTTAGCTATCAATATTGCTTATAATCCTATACAGCATGATAGGACAAAAAATATTAAAATTGATAGAGATTTCATTAAAGAAATGTTGGAGGGAGCTCTGGTGTGCATGTCCCATGTTCCATTACAACACCAACTGGTTGAGTTCTCACAAAGGGTCTAAATGCTTGGGTTTTTATGATCTGCCAAACTGGGAACGGAAGACATTTGTTTGCCAGCTTGAGGGAGAATGTTAACTTTAAGTATTTGTAGTGAATATAGTCATTAGGAGAATCAACCGAAAATCCCATAAATCTGGAGATTCACTCAGAAGACTAATTAGGCAACTTTTATTCCTTTTATTAGAACTGGTTCTGTTCTCGTTTTTGCTCCCTATATCATGCTAAATATTTTTTGGTGTATCATTCTATTGAAGCAAGAAAAAAACTGTTCTTCCATTGCTGACCCCAAAAATGCTGTGGCAGTATAGCACATAGGAACATGACCACTATTCTGATTTCTATTTATAGATTAAATAATTTATATCATATATATATGAATACTCAAAATTTTAAGAAGGAACTAAAGATTTATGATATATTCATAATTAACAATAAAAGGTCATAGACTTTAAGTAAAACATACAAGTAAACAACAATGAAAGTCAAGGAAACAAACCAAATCAAAAGGCATATTCATATTTCAAATTTCAAATACAAGACATGTTAAACATTCAATAAAAAGTGAGGGTGAGTACTGCACAGAGAAAAGAACAAAGGTGGTTGATAATTCAGCATTCAGAACAAAGATGATTTAGAGTCCAAAGTAGAGAAAAGAATGGAAGGTGAGTTTTGCAAGAAATACAGCTGGAAATGGGTAGGTGTTTGTCAAACAGTGTGGGAGTCTTTTAGAATATAAAAGCAAGGAAAACTACATCAATTAGGGATTTTTTTAAATTTAGGAGGGAAATCTCAATTTTGCCCTAAAAATCCCCAAAATGGTGCTGTTATGAGGGCAAAAATGGGTTTTCAAAAAAGTGTCATTCTACAGCCTCTAAAACGCACTGCTATTCAAAACTTGTGGTGGCCCATAGCTGCTCAGCATCCACACACTGCTATAGCACACTACTGAATAACTATGCTAAAATGAAATCATGGATTCATGGGTTTTCTCTAACAAACCAAAATATATCATCATATCTCAAAGTCAAAAATATAAAATAAGTCTATGCTGCCATAGTATCTGTTGAATCTGTAGGCTTTGAAGCAAAATATAAATAAGAAAATGGCTAAAGGAGTCACACTTAGTTGCTTACAGCGTAAATAGAGATTCATGGCATGAGTTAAATATCCACTCCCATTTATTCCACCAAGTAGAGATGTAATCGGTACAAATGACATTGATATCACATCAGGTTGAGACAGAACAGTTTGGCACCACTCACTATGGGACAAGGATTTTTTCCCATTTCCACCTTTCCTCTTGCACATGAACTTGATATCCTGCACCTATAATGTTAAATGAAAAGTGGAAAAAAAGGTAAGTGAAGAAGAGGACATTGCTACAGAAAAACTGTAAAAGACATCAATTTGATGACTTTCTTGGGTGGAATGATTAAATCAATGATTGAGGCAAAACAAAATAATACTGAATTACCACACCAATTTCAGATGCTTAAATGCTGATTTTGCCATTTAACATGGAAGTACCGGATTGAACATACAATTTCAGTTTAAATGTCAAGAACTAAATAATGTATATTGAATAAAAGTAAAATAATTATGCATTAATAAAGTACTAACAACAACTAAGAGAGCAGGAAAAGCCTCTTTAGTAAAGATGTTAAAATTTGCATTGAAAAGCACAAAATTTTTCAAAAACAAAGCAGAACAAACAAGTCTATCAGCTATATGATACACAGCAATTTAAATTATAAAAATTGGCAAGGGAATTTGGTAGTGGTTCTTTAAGCCCAAGCCTATACGAGAAACCTGATGGATCAGGTACCTGGCATAAATTCAATTTTTAAAATAAAGTGTATTTACCTCTGATTCATAGTAGGAACCAGCTTGAATCTCCATGAAACTTAGCGGATTGTCCTTAAACTGGAGGGAAAAAAGAGGAAAATACAAGTTATGATGGCTATCTTCATGGGGCAGTGTAATATTTTCTTTAGGAAAAAAGTATAAATGTTAATAAGTGGACTGGTTTTACAAAAAATAAATGAGATCTACTCTTATATCTCACAGGAAGGTCCTCTGGATTCATTTCCTAATATTTTTATTTGATCTGTTCTTCTCATTTTACACATGATTATTCAGACTTCATAATAATTTACATGATATTTTCATTGTTGCTCCTGATTTTAAAAAATTCAATGGAGGATACAAAATGAAACTTCCTGAATTCCTTTCTAAACTACTCCTTAAAATGTAAGGGGTCAAATACATGATTCCTTTAACTTATGACATAATATAGAATGTCAAAAGGGATTCAGTACCAAAATATTCTAGTGTTTTACTGGAAATATACATTTACATTAGTAAAGGACTCGGATATCCTTTTTATTAAAGACCAGGCATTATCGGGTAATCTGATATTAGACATACCCTACAATCTACTGATCAATCTTTGACTTTATTAAATATCATCTGAAATATAAACTTGCCATACAGTTTTTAATATTTTGATAGCTTCCACACTTCACTCAATGAAACTGACCAGTATTTATAAAATTACAACAACAAAAGTTTGTTTCCCCGTAAGTGGTGTTTTAGCTTCTTAGCTACATGAATTCAACAATGCTAATGTATTCTATCAAAGACTGAGTCTTCAGAAAGGCCACTTGAACGTAAGTGCTTTTTAATGGTCTCTCAGAGTTATTCTGGTTTTCCTTGATCTCTATTTATCCTGCCATCCTCTCCGTGTGATCAATTCTTCTTACAAGGCCTTCTATTGTTCTTCTCACATGACCAAATTGTCTTTGGAGAAATAATGTCATCTATCCTCAATAGGTGTTTCCTACTTTTTCTCTAATACACTTATTCCTAAATCCTAATTATGTCTTTTCTAGTATGTTCACTCATCCACTATACCATTCTCACCTTTGCAACACTTAGATTATGTTCTTGTTGGCGCTTTACCATCTAACACTAATGGGACACATTATTATTCTAACTGAAGCTTGTACACAATGAACATCAATCAGCGAGCTACATTATGACATCCAAATTTAGTACCATAAAGTACTATTGGTTGTACAGCTATGCTATAAAATTTTCCTCAGTTTGATACTTGATAGCCACCTTTTGATCACATATAACACCTAAAACATCTCTCCATTTGATCCACTGTTGGAAACAATAATAATTAATGCACTTGGGAAACAGTATGTTCATATATCACGTGATAAAATGCTTTCAGTGTTTATTGGTATCAGTGCGTAGGGAGCTCCATTAACCAGGGAAACAGTCTACTAAATATATCAAGAGTCTATATATAGGTATAACATGCAGAACCTATGTACTAAATTATCTTGAATAATAAAGCATTTTCATTCTCTAAATTTTCTCTGAAATATTCTGTTCTATCTTCCTATAAATTCAACATAGTACCATAGCATTACCATCCATAAAAATATGTCCCATCATAATTCTAATGCCAAGTTTCCTTTGTTGAGAAATTTCACATTGACTAGAGATACAACCAATGTAATCCTTATAAGATTTGGGTACTCCTCCCTTTGCAAGTCGATTTTGTGAAGTTGAATTAGACTCTAAGCCTAAATTCTAAGATGATATCAAAACCTATCTTATATCCCTTATTGAGTCACCCACATTTATCCACCCTCCAAATGTCTGTGTTGGGAATGAGAGTGTGTAGAGATCCCACATCAATTAGAGACATGGCTAATGCAATCTTTCTAAAGTTTCGACAGTCACATCTCATCTTCCAAGACAGTTTTCTAGGGTTCAATTAAACCTAAAGCCCAAATTTTAAGACCCTTCAAATTTGGGGCTCCTTTATTTTTATGTATTTTCTCTCTACTACTGTTTCCCTCATGCTGTTTTCCAGCATCCCAAAACACAAATTCCAGCCACTCTCTGTTTTCAAAGTTTTCTCTCTGTTTTTGTTATTTTTTATTTATTTTATGTGTCCTCTACTGTGATACGACTGGTTTCCATTCTCCTCCGTCATGTTATCTCTTCTGGTGCATTCAATCAGTCTTCCGGTCACCACTGCAATAGTCCACCACACCAGAAAAACTTTCTGGCAAACTGTCATCATTGGTGACATATTTGACAACCTGTCATTTTCCCAATGAATTTTCTGGAAACCTTCCAGCATCTTTCTGGCAGATTCTAATAAGAACCTTGGGAGAACTACACCACAAAAGCTAGCTATTATAGTCCGAGAGCCCAAGGCCTTATAAACCCGACATTGGAATCCCATACTATAGATGTGGGACTTGAGTTCCATACCTTGCAATTGAATCCTAATAGCTTCCAACACCTTTTTGGCAACTTTATAGTTACTTCTAGCAATCTACAACCACCATCAACTTTACAGTGACAAGCTGCCACTGCTAACTTCTTCAGTGACTTTCCAGTGATCACTTCGTAATGTTGGAAAGTCGCCTTAATTACAATCATCCCTAGTCCACCTTAGTTGTGGACTCTTTAGAAGTTGCATTAATTGTAACGTCAAGAGTGGTAGTTTAGTTTCACATCGACTAGTAATGTATGACCAAAATAGAATATATAAATGAGGAACAATCCTTACCTTACAAGCCGGTTTTGTAGGATTTAAACCCTAAAACCAACTAAGGCTTGACAATTTTCAGTTTGTCAACCAGCAGCTGCGTCAATTTTCAGCTAAAAGCATGTCTAATTTCACATTTTACCTATCCATCATGAGTCACAGCAGAAGCTACAATCTGTAGCCTCTAAGTTAATTGTCCAAATTGATGTGATTTTGTTATCGAATGCACATAATTTATGCAGATACAAACACACTGTATGTCCATTTCCAGTCCAGCTATGTTAATCTCCAAGTACTGTTAGAGTGTTTAGTCATGCCTTATGCTGCCTTGTCAACTGGGTTTAGTAGATACATTATTAAATAAAAGAGAGGGTTTATTTGTAACATTGGAGATGGAGTGTTGGAAATAATAATAGTTAATGCACTTAGGAAATAGTATGTTCATGTATCACCTGAATATACATTTAGTGTTCATGAGTATTAGTATCTAAGGAGTTGCACTCAATTAATATTAGCCTAGGAAATTATCTCCCCAGAGTTTATCATGAGTCTATATATGTATTATGAATAATATGCAAAACCTATATACATATACTACATTCTCTTGAATAATAAAGCATTTTCATTCTCTAAATTCTATTTTCTCTCTAAAATATTTTGTTCTATCTTCCAGTAAATCTCCCCCTCTAAATTCAACCTTCACCAAACTCCAATCTTACAATCTCCTTTTTTTCACCTCCAAGGCAGTGCTAGTGCGTTGCTGGACTTACATTTTATATATTCCATTTTAATTCTACTTAATCAAAAAGCATTTGATCCCAAAGTTTCCCTCCACAACTCTAGTATACCACTGATTCCATCTCTCAACTTTCTCACCGGGAATCATATAAAAAGAGCAGGCATTGAGGCACAAACTATAGAATGTGCTCAGTGAGTAGTGACTTGGTGTAATTCTATAGTTATGTGGAAATCCTTGATGACCACACCATGTATTCACAAATCCCATCATAAAATGGTGTAATCTTATAGCATTTACCCGAGCTAAAAAGAAAAAAAAATAAATTTGAACTAGAAAAGCTTCAAACCTTTTCAATTGTATTAAACCTCCCACCCATACTGTTATGCTGTCCAGCTTTGTCAATGAAGAATTTGTCTGCCATGTCCTTCAATTTTTTCTGTACTTCAGCAGGTTGGACAGAAGATGAGTACTGCTGCTTTGCATAGATTATATCAGTTCCTCCTATTTTCACCCCAACTATAACATGAGTTCCATACTTTTCAATGAATCTGAAATGAAAAGATGAAAAGATGAGTTGCAACTCAAACATTGCAAGTGCATTGGTTAAAGAAAATAACTGGCAAAGCAGTCAAATGTGTACACTAAACTTGTTATGATTACAGGAGAAATGTTATGGAATCTACCATAATGCAAATAATGAAAAAATCAAGGCTGATAGCCTGTTGAAAGCAGTAAGCAGCAAGAACTTTGGTAAAGGGTTTGCAAGTGGTGTCAGAGTTTTAAGGACATAAGTTGGGTTGTATGTAGTAGCATAAACTTATTGGCCTCTGTTTCTCACTATAGTTACCTCTTTCTGGACACTTGTTGAACACTTCAACAATGCATTATACTATATTTTGCTGAACCAAGGAAGTACCTTGTTAATGCAGCCGGATCCCAGGAAGAAGGAACAGCTTGTTTGACATGATCATGAAGCACTACCTGGGTTTTCTCAAATGCAATGTTGTAGAGTGTGATGGATACACCGTCAAAAGCAAGAGTCTTGGTATTGGCAGCATCTTTTTGCCAAACTCCTTGAAACCCAAACGCAGCGTTGAAATGGCCCGTTGGTATCTTACCAGATAGTGACAACTCCTGGTTGAACTGCTCTGACATCTAAAACAAGGTACATACGCCTTGTCAGACAAACATGCAATTCTCCACACTCTTGAAGTATTTCATTTTACTAAAATTATCATACATCCATTTTTTTCTTCCACCTCAGTTTTTCTTCCTATCTGCCTCTTCATTTTCCTTCCCCCATACACCCCAAAAATGGGGTGTAATTCACCATTTTCCAAAACAAAAACAGAGAAATTTAAGTTTTTTTTTTTCAAATATACACATTTCAACATGGACAAATAAACAACATTGTGCCCGTTTGGCAAATATTCAGAAACATATCTCCAGCTATAACACATTTTTTAACTGTTTAAATTTAATTCTATAAAAATTCACTTCACCTAATTTTAAAATAAACAACAGGTCCTTCCTCTCTTCCGCCTACATGAACAAACTTCAAACTTGGTTACAAAAAAAGAAAAAAGAAACCTTTGACTTGAACAAAAAAAAAAAAATACATGTATTTTCTACGCTTAAAAAGAATCTTAAAAAGTTAAAAAGAATTTCTGTAACTAAACAATATTTAGTTATTTTCAAGTAAGTGAAAAACTTGTTAGTAACATTTTAACAGCTTGTGGGAAAGTTGATATTGTACCTGCTGAAAAGAGAGGACATCGGAGCACAATCTCATGCGGTCACCTTTATCGCACTTGATGGATTTGGGAACATTAGGGATAGAAATTCGAGGAGGGAGTTCAAGAGTTCGAAGGTTGTCACCGTCGATAGCGATCAATCTGGAGTGGTTCTTGCAGGATTTGAGCCTGAGATCGTTGGTGAGATCGTAACCCAAGCCAATTGCCCTTATGGCATCTTCCGCCGCCACCCCTTTCTTCCCTGGCATCATCTTCTTCACGCGCTCATCACCCAATTCAATCAATTAATTAATTATTCCTTATGTTATGGCTTCTCTTTCACGGAGCAGAATTTCTGAAGAAGAAAAGCAATGAATGGAGTTCACGAGAATTGGAGAAGAGAAAAGAGAGAAGAGAGAAGAGAGAAGAGAGAAAGGTGTATATGGTCAAAGGAGACGTAGTATAGTAGTACTAATTATTATACTTTGCCTGCCTTAATGTTTTCCTAAATGTGCTAATGTTACAAAGACTGGTCAAACTAGTCACGTTTTCCAACTTTCTAAACCCTTTTCATCTCTCTATTTTTATTTTTTTATCTCTTCTAAATCTACCCATTCTGCTAATATGTCAGACCTCACCATTTTCTATATGGGAAGCAAACTTTTCTTTTGGTTTCCTTCTTACATGATGGATTGCTTTGATCAATCTTTTCATGCTTGACTCTCTCCATTTCTCAATTTAAGAACAATTTTATCACATGTTACTTATTTCAATTTTATAGAATACCAACCAACTTTCATGTAATTGTACTTATTAACAACTCTTGTATGTATTTATCTATGTAATCTACTGGACTTCAAATTTGGTTGTTGTTAGGGAATAAATAAATAAGCCTCTTATGTCAAACCTCAAACAGAATAGAAAGTATTATAATTTGTAGGAAATAAAAAATAAATAAACCTTTCATAGGCACTCTTCTCTTTTTGTCTTTCATGAAATAATAAACTTCATTATTTTAACATTACGTGTTTCATATATTCTCTTATACTTTTAATGTTAATCAATTTTTTTAACAAATTATAATTAAATATTAAAAATTAATTTTAAATATATATTTTATCTTCATAATTTTAGTACACTTTTTAAAATTATCAATTGAACGGTTTAATAAATTGTCGTTAAATATATGCAGGATATATAGTTATACAGTATAAAAATTTTTTAAAAAGAGAAAAGTTATATGTAGTTGCATCAATATATATATATATATATGCTCTAATAAGAATTCTCACTCGAATTGCACTCTTCAATTTTGTTTTTCCTGCTTGCGTAACATTTTAAGAGTTACATAGTATGGTATGACGGATCATATTTGTTTTACTTTGGTGGCATTAGAATATTATTATTTATTTTCCTCGTCTCGGTACTCATTCAAACTACAACTTGAAAATTATACTTATTGTCTCCATTCTTCTCAATCCTAACACATTTCTTTTTTAAATCTCAATTCTCACTCGTATTACTTAATTTATGCTTAGTCGTCATTCACATAAATGTTGAATTTTAACCAACACTAAAGTAAACTTATTTTTTATATTAATGAATTCCTTGTCATAGCCCAAGTCATACAGCAGGAGTTTAGAAAAGAGTTGAGCAATAAGGGCAAAGAGAAAATAAATAAATGGTAAAAAAATAACTTCCGATATTCTTTTTGAGTTATGCTCCAAATTTTCTAACATGTTTGGAACAAGCATGTATATGCATGTATGTATATTTTCTGGTGTACATGGGTTCACCGCCAAAGAAAGTCAAATTTGGAATGATAAAACTAAAAGTAAAACCATATAATCTTCTTTGTTAATATTATTAAACCTTTATAGAGTTTAATGCCGACTTTGCAACTATTTTTATTTTTTATTTTCTTTCATTGTTGGACTTGGTATGTACATAGAATATAAATACATGTGGATTTTTCCCTTCTACTTGGCAAATCACATGGAAATTAGAAAACATTTATGTAAACTCTGGAGCCCCACAAAGTAAATACTACTAGCTTAAATCAATTGTTCTAGTTTTCGCAAATTGTATTGTTTGGAATGTAAATTATTTTTATTTTATTTGTATATGCATCTTTGTTTGAAACAAGTGCAACACTCAGTAAGGTTGTCGTTCTTATTTGACTGTGTCAGTAGAGGCCAATCCATATTAAAAAAATGTTGATGCTGAATATTAAAGATAAAAAAAAAAAAAAAAAAAACAAGTATTTCAGATTACATAAAACTTAAAAACCAAATTAGTCTCTTGCCCTTTACATGAAAAAAGAAATCTTTAGAGAACAATAGACAAATCTAAAAATGAATTGAGAAATGAGATGAAAAAGTGTGCATATTTACATGATAAAAAAAGTAACAGTCTTGGTAATCGTATGACAAATTTTAACAGAATTGTATAGTGAACAATTGAAGTCAAATTTTACTAATATTTAATATTTTTTAAAAGTGAAGGTGAGAGTTTTGATTATGTATGAGAGGGGTAGGTAGGTAACGAAAGGTTTGTTTCTAGAAAAAGTCAAAGGTTGAGGCCGAGGGCGGCTACTGTGCCTTACAACAATTTATAATTAACATTAACAACTAATTATTGGTGAGGTCCAGCTGCTTCAGTCTAACTGTTTTTGGTTTTTAATCAAACTGTCTTTTATCTTCTTTTTTCATTTTTTGATGGTATATTTTAATGGTTAATTTAAATTATATACTGTTTTAACTTTTCATGTTTAAATTTTAAGGAAAAATATCTAAGTAATAAATTATAAAAGAAAAAGTAAATATTATATTATGCGTTTATGGTTATTAAAAAAACATATAAATCTACTGTTAAAAAAGATGATTTTTTTTTACACAATTTTATAAGAATATTAAAATGAGTTAATCCAATACTAATATATCTAATTAAATAATGTGTATGAATTGTTATTTATTAATATATATATAGATATATCTTTGATTTTTATAAATAAAAAAAGGATTAATCCATCCCAACATTCTTTTTACAATAACCATACCAACAATTTTAAAAAATTGTATGGTTTACAAAGTAGGTTAAAAAATTAATTCATCCCATTTTACGGCGAACTGATGAATTGACTCATCCAATCTAATATTTTAAACAAATCTAAATAAGTAAAAGGCAAAAAAAAAACAAAATAACAATAAAAAAATCATATTTTTGACACTTAAATATGAAAATTTTAAATGACAATAATTAAATTATAATCATAAAATAATAAAAAAAATTAAAAAGATGATTATAAAAATAAAAATAAATAATAATTAAACTTACAACTTCAACTTATTTAATACTTTGGTTCAAGCATGGCAACTATAGGAGATATGAGTGGATTTAAGAGGTACAATAATAAAAAATTTAAACCTATTTTCCTTTTTGTCTAACTTTGTCAAGTCTAGAAAAATTTGCAAGGAATCTGCCTCACACTTTTTAAAATTAACTTATATTAATTTATTAATTATGATTTAATTAAAATAATATATAAAAATTATAAATAAAAACTTGAAAATTAATTATCTTTTTAATTAAATATATAAT
>JAMLFT010006123.1:0-16522 GCA_026544285.1 Pachyrhizus erosus
AACTGTTTGAATTGTTTCTGAAAAAAATATATGTATTATTAAATTTTAAAATAATTATTATTATTATGTAAGAAACAATTCCAAGTTCTATAAAAATTTTAAAAATGATTTTATTTACATTCTTAATATTATTTTTAGAAAGTTGAACAAACGAGCCCTTGAAAAACCAAACAAATACAATAATGGGTGCATTGTTTCTCGCATTCTCCCCAAAGAAAATTGATACAAAGTAAGGTTGACAATGTGGCAAGCACAATTGTAATCATCTACCACTTGTTTTCTTGGATAAAAATTTGTTTCATATTTATCTTATGCTTGTATTTATTAAATGAATATTAACAAATTTTATGAATATTCATGATTATTTACAGGTATCCATAAAATATTTGTTAAAATATAAAATTTTAAAGAAAAAACAAAATAATTAAAGATAAACAAAATTGACATACATACACTAAAAATTTTCACTTTAGATAATTAGAAAATTTTAATTGATTTCAAATTGCAAATACCTAACTCAGGTATTTTGTTAATTGCTCCCGACCCATCAATAGTAAAAAAATTATTTATTTTATCTTCAGATACATGTTAAAATATTCATTTTTAATCTGTAATGAGACATTTTTCTGTCTCTAGAAAATAGTTAAGTTAAATTGTGCATGTTAATGAAAAATTTAAAAAATTTGTATGTGCATAAAAATATTAAAAAGTTAAATAATGAAATATGCAGATGTAATTTATTGAAAAACGAGGATATTAATAAAGGGAAGTTAAATATTATTGTTAGATACTAAATGTAATAATATTTCGATCATAAGTGTGTTGGTGTTTTGTCATTAAAGAAATTAATACTCTAACTTTAAGTTCATTAATATCATTAGTATTATCACATCTACGCTATTGTATGTTTTGATATTCGAAGTTTCGTCATATTTTTATTCTTAAATTTTTTTTCAATAAATTAAAATAAAATATATATATATAAATTGTACAACTCCCAACATATAAGTTATATTAGATTTCTACTAGCTTAACAAATCAACACTTTTTAAGTTAGTAACCTTGTCTAAATAAGCTTCCTAAACAAATGCCTCTATGTTGCTATGACTGATTGAGAATTGGATTAGAGTGTATTTGAAAAGTTATTTTAATTAATTTATAATCTATTTGACTGATTTTATAAGTTTATTTGATAAAAAAAAAAAGTGTTTGCTGTGTAAATGATTTTATTTTACTAGCTTGTAAATTTTTTAAACACTACTTAAATAGTATTTGAACTTATAGATTACTTTCATTTTCTAAGTTTTTACCTTCAATAATTTAATAAAATTCCTCATTTATATTACTCTCATTAGTAATTAACATTACAGTATTTATCACAATAAAATTTATGGTAGCTTAAAAATTAAGAAAAAGAAATAGTAAATTGAGATATCAAGTTTTGTTAAATTTAATAGCTTCTATTGAACCATGAAACACTTTTGGATTATTTAAATGTAGCACTAAAATGTTTGGTTTCCCTAGCTAAAAATAACCTTGAACATAGGGGATAATTTTGGAAAAGATCACACACAGACATGAGATTTTAAAGTATCCTCCAAGAGGTTTTAAAAATCACACTTTGGTACAAAGTTAAGTAGGCTAGCTTTAGCTTTCAAACAATATGATTAAAGGCAAGTATACTACTAGCTTATTCTTACTACCTAAAACATATTGAAAGTGCAAATGAAGCTCGCTTGCATGATTGATGACCATACATAAAGGAGCCAATGAATTTAGTGATGAAAAGAGAATAATTACAATACAATAAACACCGTCATGATCCATGAAACAATTAGGAGCTTATAAACGATTAAGACTAAAATCAATGTTTTCGTCTTTGAAAGGTAAGATGATGATTAATTTAATCATAAAAAAATTAGAATGAGGATGCCCATAAACTAATACAAAAAATACCTACATCAAAATCTTTTTTTTTTTTTTTTTATAGATGAACTCTATATTAACTCAACTTTGAACATAGTTATATATATATATAGAATTTACTAAAGGTATAATTATACATAATTTAACACAGTGTAAATTAATGTTATCTCTATTTATTTTTTAAAAAAGTAATATTTTTTAAAATATAACCCGGTGACTTTTAAGAGATAACTTTTTCACTTTATTAAAATCGAATTTTCTGTCTTGTGTGGAAGGGAATCATCTTTGAATTCAACCGAAATTACTGGGATATGTAAATCTTCATACATCTCTTTTAAAGATCATATATACTTTCTTTTAATCAATTTGACAGATCAAATTGTGGTTAAACATCTCCATGCTCAGCATATAGACGACAAGAATTATCCAAGAGTGATTTGACCATAATAATAATAATAATAAACAACGTTTAAACTCATTAATAATCAATTAGAGTTTGTTTATTTAAAATTAAATAAAATTAATTTTAAATTGTTACTTGTACTTAAAATATATATTTTTCAACCATAAATTTTATATAAAAATGTGTGTATAGTGTAAAAAATAATTTTTAATAAAAATAAAAGATAAAAAGTCATTTTGATTCCTAAAAACATATAATGATATCACATTAATTTAAATTTTTTTTTTAAAAAAGGTCTTTAAAACTGAAATTTGTTTATCACATTAGTCCAACTCTTATATAAAATATGTGACTTAAATAATAATATTAATGTATGCTTAAAAATTAAAATAATAATAAATAATTAAGTTCAGAAACTTAAATGAAATAACTAAAAATTTCAAGAGTTTTTTATTTTTAATTTTATCATGACAATAGAAGCTGATTTAACCAAAAACTAAACAAGGGCATAGAAGTGTTTAAGAAAAAAATTACACCAACTTTGAATTTGGTTCATGCTCTCAAGGAACAGAAGATCTCAACTCTAGGAAGCACTTTTGTAGAAGCAATGATCGTTCTTTCCATTTGAGTTGGTGGTTATGAGACAATGCAAGCCTTTGGCGGCACGTCATAGGATCTCAAAAATCTCCCCGAACAAAGTATATAGACCTTGTACATGGAGAAAAGCATGCAACGTTTTTTCCATAACCATCACCAAGTTGAAAATATGTTCACCAATGATCCATTAATATAAAAATAAAATAAAAAATTCTTGTTTTGAGGTGGAAACCATTACTAAGAATGAGCAAACAGATTAGTATTCCAAACTAACTAACCAACCCACTCCATAATAATGTTCACACATTTAGATTAAGCTAATTTGCCATCATTTCGATCCCATTTGGGCTATCCAAGTTCACACTACAACATGTGGTACGATCACAAATAATTTAAAGCTCCAATGGCTAAATATGACATATTCTCTCTGACTTAAAACTAATTTAATTTTAGAGATCGAAAACGTTTTCTAATTTTAATGCTTAACTTTGTTAAATTCGTTCTTAATGTTATAAAATATTACAAAATATTTTTTATTTTAATTTTTCTATTTCATTATTTGTCGTCATTAAAAAAATAAAGAATGATATTTTGTGACATTTGATAAAGATTAAAACGAGAATTTTATAAAATAGAAGATTGAATTTATTCCCACTTATATTTTCATAGACTAAATTTGGAGTTTTCTCTATTTTATTTATTATACAAAGAAATATTAAATTTATGATAGCTATGCCACTCAAAATGGAACTGTTACTAGTATTTATTTGGCTCAGCATGAGCAACATGCTCATCAAAGGATAAACCTAAACAAAATGTAAAAAAAAAGAAAGTTAATGAAGTTAATGCAAAATGTGTCAAGCAAGAAAGAACCAAAGAAGGGTCGGCATTATTTATTGTTTTTGTTTTTTTTTTTTGTCAAGTGGTGTTGGCTGGTAATCAATACATGATCCAATAGTGATCACAATATTTAGAAACATATGAATGTGGCTATTAAAAGAAAACTTCGCTGATAAAATGTGGGCCTATTAGGCGTGCACTTGGTATGTTTGACTTGGTGGCAGCCTCTAGAACACAGCTTTTGTGCTCCAACTCACTAATCCACATCAACCCCTTTTGTGGTTCCATCGTTGTTGAGGTTAGCTTTGGAAGATGAATTGAAGCACTAATTAAGCTAAGGGTTAATTAAGCTCTTTTTAATGGTCTATAATGGAGAAAAAAGTCCCAACTGCTAGGTGCCAAAAATTGTCCACAGTTTTTCATTTCCATTGCATGATTAAAAGATTATCGACCTAACAAGAAACAATATCATACATAAATTCTTGTCCTTAAAGTAAAACCAAGTGGCGCACTTTCCTTTACCTAATAAAATAAAGTTTCTTCCCTCAATTGTTTCTTTCCCTTCCTTCTAACACTAATAGAAAATAGCCTATTTACTATATAATAATATGTATACGTCAAGTATGTTTGTAGTTTCCAAATTACAGTAATATGGTCGACCACTTTAAATTCCTGACCCAGAAAATGTTATCGGGCTATAGAATTTTATGGAGCGTTTAATTTCAAGAACATTATTTTATTTTTATTTTTATTTCGTAAATGTCTTTTGGTTCGTGTTTTACTTTTGTTTTTGAAGATTTAAATAAGAAACGGTGAAATTAAGATTTTATTGTTTACGATATGCAACTATACATATTTCAAAATAGGAAATAAATTATTTGTGAAAATAATAAATATTTTTTTTTTCAAACCTAACATAGATCTTTACGCTGTCTGAGTAAAGCCCAATATCTACTTTGTGAGTATGGTAGAAGGTCCTTTAAGTCACTTTCAGTATAAGGAAGGTTAGTATATTTTAGGTTTAAGTCTACTTTTTTTGATACGCAGACATGTAATTTTAATTTTTTAAATTTTTATTATATATATATTGAGTCTTTTAAGTACTATAATTATATCATTTTTGTTTAATTTTCTATTAAATATTTAATAAACTTTATTGATAACACTAGATGATAATGTAATATTTAATATATATATGTTAATGTAATTTAATTGTATTTTTTATTCTTATTATTACAATGCTATAGGGATAAAAATAATGAAATGAAATAATGTGATGATGTTGTTTGAAGTATTTAACATCAATTGCATGTCTCTTTTTCTTTTCTTTTAATTTGTGAAATATAAAATAAAACTAATTTTAATGTAATACGTGAACGAATTTTTCAATTTACAAAAAGAAATTAATAAGACTCGACTATATAAGATATAAATATAAAAATTGTCTAACACTGTAAACACGTACCAAATTATAAAAATTCTAAAGAGAGGATGAGAGGATTTGTGCACATAAAACAAATGAGCTTGATATGCAAAATCTTGGGGGCACTGAATAAAGAGAAAAAGAGTGGATAAAAGCGCTAATTCAGTGACACTCCCAGTCATACATAAAACAAGTTTTATATATTCCATGGAGCATGCAGAGATACCAATTTTATGGGTCAAGAAGGAATTGAATTCCCGTGGACCATAACCTACGAGCGAAAATTCTAAGTTATTGTGGTTTTCAAAAGGACCTACGATAAGGGAAATTCTTTCCTCATTTGAAGTGATGTATATATATATCCTGGGAATTTTTAATGGCAATAACATAAGTCATTGGGATGGGAAGAGAGATAAGAATGTCAAAATATCAATCAAATCATGGAGATTATGTTCAATGAAGGGAATCAAGAGAAATCCATGTCTTTTGGCAAATATATATGTACACAGTTCATTGTGCTAATTCATCGGACGGTTTTTCCATTTCATTTATTCTGGATGACTTTGTAAAGCAGAAGTATCTAGAGGGAACCTGTCATATATATATATATATATATATATTCAAGAGCAATGCAGTATTGTGTAACTGCAAAAATAGTCAATCATGACCATACGCTATATCAAGAATTAATGGTTTTGATATAAACATGTCTTGCAAATCATTCATCCATAAATAGTAATAATAATAACCCTTCAATTTTTTAAACTTTTAAAAAGTTGTTTATTTTTAATTTCCTGAGAGAGAGAGATCCTTCTAATGAAAATCCCTTCCTATAGTGTTCCGATCAAATTTCAGGTAATCAAAGTCCACAATTTTTCAAGCAATCGGCTTGCTGATAAAGGTCCACACCACATTTTAGCATACCTCATCTTTTAGCAGATGTTATTATAATGGTAAAATAGACAGACAGGTTTAGGTTAAAGATTCATATATGATATATATAGTAAGGGTGAAATAGTTTTCACACAAAAGTCAAATTTGATTCGCTGCAAAGACTTAAAAAAGTTTATAGCCATCGTAATTTTGAGAGCTTGCGACACACATTTAAAAGAAAATATCATTATCATAACTTAAGTCGGTGCTTCAATTATGCCTTACCCTCCCGTGCCACACACACAAAATATATATATATATATATATATTAAGCTTATGTAACAGCTCATGATTCCATAAGCCACTACTGATTTGATTATCTCTCCAAATTTATGTGAGAGAAGGTGGCAGATTGAGATTGCTAAATATAAATAAACAATTGAAAGATAGGACGTCAAAAAGTTTGTAAAAATTATTTCGCGGTCACGTAATATAATAATGATAACAAGATTAAACTTTTAAGTTAATCTTTTTCCTCAAAAAAAGAAAAGAAAAGAAAATTTATTCTTTCAAATTTATATCTCTTACTATATTATTTCTTATACAATTATCTAAGTTTTTAAAATTGTTGACCATATTCATCCACTCAAAGAAATAGTTTATAACCAAAATTTTCCTTCTGTATTATTAAATTAATCGTTTTGTGACATATTTTAGTCTTTAATAAAGAAGAATATGGATAACATTTATAATTTTTTAAAGACTAATTTAAGAAAAGTTTTTAAAATCTTAACATCACAATATTTTAAAAAATAATTTGGTGATGAAATTTTGAAAATATTAATATAATAACACTTGTAACTTTAACTAGCTAATTAATAATAATGTAAGGTTATTAAAAACATAATATAGATAATTTTCACTCAATTTTAAACAAAATAACTTTTTTATTCATTTCACAGCCTTTATCGTGCACAAAAGAGTGCAAATGAATATTTTATCTCACTTCATTTTCACCTTTTCATTTTCTACCATTTTTCCTATCTCGTCCAACTACACAGAAAAGAAGGCAAAGTAGTTGGCCCAAGTGTTTAAAAATTGATGTTTTCCAACCTCCCACGAATGCTTAAGTGTCACATAACTGATAATTTATTTATTTTTCTCTTAGCTGACAGTATTAGGAAAGAGCCAATGAGCAGCTAATGAATAACAAATAAAGAGAGAAAACTCAATCATCTAGAAAATATCAAGTGTTATAAAGAGACAAGTTTGGTGGAAAGTATCTAATGTACATCGCATTCTATTATTATCAATCGAGTTGATCCAAAAATAACGTCTGAAGAAAATTATGTATAACTAACTGAAGTGACAACAAATAGCATATGCACCTTATCAGGGAAGCTTTTCCTCCAGCACTAATTTGCAAAACTTACAACTGTCTACCCACACATTCAAAATTTGACTGTAGCAAAAAGTGGCACAACACTAAACTACCTGGATCCATAGAGTGAAAGTGATATGTGATTACAAACGCACTTCGGAAAAAACTGATGCCAACAAAGAACACACTCCATGGTTGAGCAGAACTAAAAGGGATTTTAATTTCCAACATTCATCACCATATATTTGTGATGTTCTCACAGTCCAAGCAATAAATACAGTTGCTACACACAGGCACATATATTCCACACAGATTTGGATCCTATCACGTTCTCCAATATCAGGATACGGTCTTGTTAAAGAAAGATAATTTTTTTTTTTTTTCAATATAACTAGTGGATCTCGTGACCAATCATGGTGGGTTCTCACATGGTAAGATAAAAAACAAGTCATGCGTTGATGTTCCCCTGCCTTAGAGAAGAAATCGATAATGAAAAACCATTAGCAGCAGTTTGATTGTGGGATGAACGAAACTTATATTGAAGAACTCCTGGCATAAATTACTTGGAATTTTTAGCCTTAAATTCGGAAGCTGCAGCTTTAGCACCAGCTTTGGCCAGGGAAGTAGGTTTAAGAACGCTCTTAGGATTGATAGCCTTCCTAATCTTAAAAGCGGCCCATGCAGTACCCAAAGCATGACCAGCAGCACTAAACCCTTCACTTGTTGCTTCAGCTGCCCGTTCTCCATATCTGCAGTTTACAGATTGCCAAATTCACTTCTGAACTGTTAGAGAAGCACGATGGAAACTATATTTTATGCTTAAATTCTGAAAGCATGTCAATGAAAATTAAGTACATTTTCCTAAAGATAATGGTTAAGGGATCAAATGAAAAGTTTTTATAAATGTAACCAACATTTAATGTTACCAATACATCCTCAACGTGATATCTAATAAAAGCAGTGTCCTTAGCCCAATAGTAAGCAAAATCATTCAAATAAATAGAATTTAGTTGACTTGCCTTGAGAGCAAATGTTAAGAAATGAAAATAATATTCATTACGAAGCCTAATCACTCAAAGAATGAAGTATTGAATGCTTTAGGATTTTCAAGATATTAAAATGTTTATACTTCCAATTTAATAAATGCAACTCTTTCTTACTTGAGTCTGTAGTTTGGATGGCATCCCTGGGATATTATATACTTGATCAAGATCTCCGTATTCTTCGAGATCACACATGGAATAAACTTTTAATGCCCACTCTAAGCATGCGGATCTAGAACTCTGGGTACATGAAGTGGGTATTGACAGACCAGTGTGAATGTGAAATTACTTGTGTGCCATATGCTCCCATTATATCATCAGTTAATCACAGCAGTTAAGCGAGAGCAAGAACTTTTAATCACTAGTTTATGAATGGCAAATATTATACCATCACCAGATTCAATCCCTATTCTAAAGGTACTTTACACTCTAGATAATGCATACATCAAGCTTTACCTGTGATCGACAAGCTCAGTTGTCACGGTTGACGATGTTGACATGACATTTTTTCCAGCTACTTCAACAGCATCGCACACTTTACCTATTTACAATAAATTTGAAACATAAGAGGGCATGTAAATTTGAAAATTCAAATTTTTCCTGGACAAACTTATCAAGTAATAACTAGCTTGGTAAACGATAAAGAACCATCAAAATCATGGCTGGCTAATCTTAACAGTCCAAATGTAAGAGTTGGTCAAACGAATATAAATGACTAAAAATTGATTATGGACAAGGATGGAGGACCCTAACAATATTTACATGAACGAATCAAGGAGGTTTGATGACAGGCAATTGGTCTTGAGTTATTAAATTAAACACTTCACACCAGTCATATCAAACGACATACGATCTTGGGTTACGCTGATCCAACAATTCACTGACAGTCTCTCAGATCAAACTCAAAATAGTTCACTAAGATACTATCCTTGCAGGATGACTTTATCCGAAAGAAAAAAGGAATGCCTGAGAACATGCACATGAATCAGCCGTGTGAAAATGCAATGTCATCATCGTCTTTAATCCCCAAAACCAATTTCTAACAAAACACCTAAGCACATCGGGTCTGCACTAAGATGTTCTTGAAACCTACCCAACTACACAAATATTAAAATCTATAGAACATAAACAATAAATTAGGATAGTTATTCAGTATCATTTAAAATTACTTTAGCATCCAACCACCACTGGTATGGGTAAAGATGTAGATTGAAGATGATTGCATTACAACCAGACCAAACAGATCACATTCGGCAAAACGATTTTACATTAGGTTAACCATAAGAATACCTGCCGAATTTTGTTTAAGACACTTCCAACTTATTTGGTTTGAAAACATGTTTTCTATTTCCATTTCTTGTTTTCATAAATAATTAAAAAAATGACACATTTCACTCTAATTCTTATATCCAAAGATTTTTACAAGAAACACTAAAAACCAAAAAAAAACCTTGTTTTTACTATTTCGTGTACAAATTTTTACAAGAAATGAAGTGAAAACAATGTAATATTTTTGAAATTATTTGGGAAAAGGAAAATAAGAAATGAAAACAGAAAATGTTTTCAACCCAAAGAAATTCTTATATTGTGCACATTAAAACACAAAATGAAGCAAACTAATTAAGCAATGCCAATCCAACCTGAAAAAATTCATATAAGCATAAATCACCATTTTATTTGGCTGAAGGTATAGCCATATATATACATGACATCGATTGAAAGATGGGCTAGATTTGATTCAAACATGACATCGATTGTATTGAAATGAGACATAATTTATTTTATTAATTGCAAAGTCTAAACGATAAATGGATACTTCAGGCACTTACCTTAAATAAATTAAGTCCTGATATTGTGATAAAAAAATACTATATTCACCAAAAATATCAATCATTGAATATGTCAAAGTATCTGATAGAACTCTGGTATAAAAAAACAGCAAAATAAAATTTTATTAAATGAACAATAGGAACAATCTCCCTAGAAAACAATACACTACTCCAGATATTTTGAGTTGGATCCACTCCTTACACTGCTTTGTCAATCACTAAAGTCTCCCTAAACCGTTTACAGTTATTCCTATTTAAAGGCAGTTACTGGTCAGTTTATGACCGAAACCCACCCTTAATGGGCCTAATGAGGTGCAGGCCCAGTCCCCTTCTTTCTAACACGACTTACCAATGCAACTAACTAGAAAACTAACTATTCCACTATGGGTTATTCAACAGAATCCGACTATGTTCTCTATCTAAACAAATCTCTACTAATGTGTGCAATGCCATACCATCTGCTTTATATTTCTATCTATCTAGAAGAGCATCCTAGATATGAAAATAGATACTGCAAGAGACAACACTGGCAGAACATACTAGAGGCAGGGGGTGGCAGCTATCCCCCACCACAAAAAAGAAAAAAAAAATCAGTGATGTATTGAATACTATCACAAAAAAGCACCCCAGACATATGTTCTTTTTTATTTTTTTGAAAGGCCACCCAAGCATATGTTCATATCCTCTATTGTCAAATCCGACAAAGAACTCGTGTGATTGTTGCTCATTCCTTATACAGTAGTCATAAAGCCGAATGCCAATTTTTAACCACTTGATATATTTATGCCAATCTGAGATTTCACAAAGCCCGAGATTAAAAGATGTGAAGAAAGTTGCTTGCATATTGAATAGTGAATTTTTTTTTACGATGTGTAGTATGTCAAATTGTCAACTCAATGGATTTTTTAAATTTACTGAAAATCATAAATTTACTCAATGGGTTATTCTTCAAACTTGGACTTAGGGTCAAACTCAATCCCACTAAGGATTGACCAAGCCTTATCACTATTTAAGTCATATCAATACATAATGTGGGACTCCCGGCCCCCATAAGTCATACCCAGCGTAATGAAGGTGCTAGATTGCAGTATTGCACCCTGTATACAGAAGTCCATCTGAAGCACCAAGAAGAAAACAAAACTAAATTTACAAAAAAAGTTCTTAAGAAGCTAAAATCTATTCTCTTTTTATTCCTTTGTTAATTAATAAATGTCGCATTTTATTTTCAATACCTAAAGAAGACAGAGGGTTATCTACTTGCTTTCTGTATATTTAAAAGATATTTCATATAAGGCTACTGGTTAGAACTAGGAACTCAAGAAGTTCAGCAATAATATAACTGACATACTGAATCCATCCAACGATGCAAGCAGAACTTCCCCCGGTAGAAAGCTGAAAAATTTCTTTCCGGCTTTTGAGTTTATCACTGAACTGGTGAAAAATCCAGACACTTTCACGACCCCAGAGAGGAAACCATTTGCTACTTTCTCTGTCATTTTAGTAACTCTCTTAACCCTACAAAAGAGATACATATCACCAAAAGTCCAAATTGTCAATAAAATAATGCTCGAACTGATCAAATAAAAGAGATAACTAAACAACTTAAAGTGGGTGACTCTACCTTCCTCATCTAATAAACATTGGACATAGACATGACATAGTAATATACCGGGCAGAGCTAGGGGTAAAAGAAAAAGAACATTTTATTTAGGTTAATTAATATTTTCAAATTTTTTAAGGGGGATATTACCCTGAAGACACAAGAGGCGCGCCACCTGATAATTATCACTTGTAGTGTAAAAAACTTAACTATTCTTGAATCATACATGAGTAAATAATGTATGAATTAAAGGCTTAAAATTCTTTTAGGCTCTCATTCAATCATAAACTACCGTTGACTTTTACAATTAAACTTCTCCAATCATAAAATTTTACACTGAAAATGCATATAAATTAAACTCATCATATATTAGCATACTATTTTTTTTATAGACACATTAGCATCCCATTTGAAGTTTAATCACAAAACCAAGTACTTAAAGTAAGAAATCTTGACATATTTAGTAACACGGCAAGCATATGATACTATAATAAAAATTTACACTAAATGTAGATAAAATAAAAGTATAAAATTTTTTTTTACACAATCATCCAATTATAGATTGTCATATAATTGAAAATCATTGGCTTTTGTAATAATTATTTTAAGAGTGCTAACAATATATTCTCTATCATACTTTTTTTAAAACACTCTTTGATTAAATAAAATTTATTTAAAATTATAAAATTAAAAAAGAGAATCATTGAACAAGTAAGACTCGTAAAAGTTCTTAATTTCCCATAAATTTTACCACCACTATCCTAAAAATCATACCATCTTTTACCCTAACAATACATAGAAATGAACTCCTAGTTAATAATGTAAAAATCTTTACAAAAATTAAATTCAAAAAACTAAACCCTAGTAATATCTTTAATCAATATCTGAAGTTCCAAAGGTAAATTATCAATATTCTAACATAGTTAACCTGAAAAGACTTGGGCACACAACTGCCCTTGTAGATTTGGGCATAGAAATCACAACGACATTAACCATAACAAGATTATTTATAGCTCATAACCCACCTTTTAATCCGCTTCAAGGTCTGAGGACTAACCTCAGTATATGAACCAGGTGTAATCCTCTTCTTCATAACCTGATTCCCCCATTTCAACCTGTCTACGGTTACATCCCCACACCACAAAATCCCCTTAACCACGTGTCCAGACCCTGCAGTGATCATCCTCGCAGCAGTTCCACTATAATCCTCCACATTGGGCGCCAACGTTGTCCAATACGCCGCGCACCGCTCCTCCATCATCTCCTTCTTCTTCCCCGACTCCAAATCCTTCGGCGAAACCTCCTTCGCCACGCTCCCATCCAGAGCCTCCCCTTTCTTCTTCGCCGTCTCCGACACCCTCTGCACGGAGAAGCAACTGCAGTTCTCCAAAACCGCGTCAAGCTCCTTCAGTAGCCCCTCTTGCCCCTTCGACGCGATCGTTAACCCGTAACTCAGCACATCTTCCTCCTCGTCAGGATCAGAATCCTTGGGAACGCGGAAGGAGAAGAAGTAGTGTGAATCGTCGACTTTCACAGCGGTCGCATCTTTCGCCAGTGGCCATTGGATCTCGTCGGCGACGCAAGCGTACACGGCGACGGCGTTGTCGCCCTGCCGGAGGCGGATCACGGCGAAGTCGCCGCAAGCGAGCTCGACGCTGTAGTCCTTGTCAACGAGATTGAGGATCGCGCCAGGGATCCGGAGGATGACCTCCTCGATGGCCTCCGGCGGCGCAGAGGGGGAACCAGCGATGACGGCATCGTCGATGAAGAGGTTTTCGACGAGGTCGTTGTAGTCAATAGAAGGGTAGAGACTGGGATGCGACGAGGATAAGCTATTGGGATTAAGGAGAGGTGAAGGAGCAGAATCGATTACTTCTGGATATAGGGTATTTCTTTGATTAGGGTTTTGAGAAGCCATTGACGAAAGGAGAGGTTGAAAAAGTTGCAGTAATGGCGTGTGGATATTTTGAGAGCGCGAGAGGAAGGGATCGCACCAGTAAAGAAGTGACGCGTGTGAGTGGGACAAATTTACAACTTCCCCCAAAAGATTCCCGCGCGAATACCCGTAAGAACTTAATATTTAAATTCATTTCTTTCTTAATTATTTTTTCCCTTTTCTGTATGCTGTAATTTAATATTTACTACTACTATTAATTATGGTTATCCGATATGAAATTTATATTCATTTTTATACTTAATATTTTTTAATTTTTTAAATTATATATAAGTTCAAAATTCGTTTTTAGAGTGGTTACCGTGACAGTTTTTATAAGTTGATTTATGTAAAAAATTATTTTATTTTTTATGTTTATTTTCTTTTTGTGTAAATATTTAAAAAATTAATTCAACTAAACTCTTAACTGTATACTGTATTTAATATTTAATATTTAATAAATGCAGTAAAATTATTATGATTAGAAATGTTAGTTTATATTTTTTATAAATAATATATTAATAAAATTAGTATTTGTCCTTAAGTCTATTTCTCTTATATATATATTAATTGTGTTTTATTATTAAACATAATATATAATTATCATAATTAATTAAAAAAATTAAAACCGATGAATTAAAAAAATATTTTAACAAGAACATTGGTATTCGATTCTTTCTATATGAAAAAAAATTGAATCATTAACAATCATAAAATAGGATTAGTCTTCGACCTAATAGATTGAAAAATATTCTTGATTTTTGATTTAGGAGAAAAAAATATTTTTTATTTATATAAAGACAAAAGAATATTTTACCATATAATAGGTTGTATATTCATGTAAAGATTTCTATTTGATAATTAATATTTAATATTAGAAGTTGATAAAAATTGGTTCTTGTCATATTTTTATTTAATTTTTCAGTGCTATAATTGATTATTTGCGCACAAAGATTCTATGTTGATTTTTCTTTTAGTTGATACTGCTATCCATTTTATAAAGTGGGTTACTGTAAGTTTTATTATAATTTTTACTATAAGGTTGTTATAGTAAATTTGTCCATTATAGACAGCCATGTGTATGAACTGATACATTTTTCAAATAAAGAGCTTGTAACGAGTACAAGATAAATTAGAAAAAAAAGGTATTATGACAATAATGAAAGTATGAAATTGACAAAAGATGACACAAAAAAAAAAAAAAAAGTTTACATAATTTTTCATATTGAAAAGTGAACACAAATGAGCCCAGAAAACATGCATATACATACTAGCAAATAGTAAGTTAATAACTAATTATGAGAATGGGGATTCATACATTATTCATACATTAAAAATTCCATTCTTAACTGCATTCATCAAATGATTCACAAAGTGATTGATATGATTATCAGAGCTGCTCCCTTCACCAACTGCTACCCTAGCCAACATTTTCCATTTATTAGCATTCCTTCTAATCTCTTGGCTTCTTTCACCCTCCATTACAACCTTCAAACTCATGACAAACTCTTGCTTCCTCGCAATTCCTTTCTCATCCTCCTTTGGCCACACTCCCACCTCCCATATTTCCTCCAAAAACTTGGCATTAGACGATTGGTCAGTCCACTGTGGCAAACACACCACAGGAACACCAAGGCTAAGGCTTTCAAGGGTAGAATTAAAGCTACAATGGGTCATAAAACAACAAGTGGCTTGGTGAGCCAGCAATTCAAGTTGGTTGCACCATGTCACAATTAGATCCTTATCTTCTACCAAGTCTTTGTACCCACAAGATAATATACTCTGCTCAGATTCTCTTAAAACCCACAGGAAACTCACTCCACTTTCTTTCAACCCCCAAACCACCTCTTCTATCTGCTCTGCTCTCAAGGATACCAAACTTCCAAAGGAGATGTACACCAGAGACTGAGGTGGCTTCGCTTTAACCAGTTGTTGCACTCTTCATCCAGTGGCTTCCATAGACTTGCTCCATACCCTTTGTCCCCTTTAATCGTCTCATCCAAGTAACTAGAAGGAACCATTGATCCTATCATCTTTGCTGGAAAGAGATCAATTAAGCCTTTCACCACCTTTTAGAAGTAAACATCACCAACCATATCATAAACTCATAATGAATTAGACTCAGCCAAATACTAAAACAAGAAATGGAAAAAACAGTTAAACAACAACAATTCATAAATCTAAGACTGTCTCTCGAAATTTTAAGGCTTTAGATAAACATTATATCTGAGTTATACTCTAACACAACTCATCACTTTTCATTTCATTATTCTAGTTTTTTAACTGTAAAATTATTAATTAAAATTATATAATCTAGTAATTTCAACAAGTTGATGTACAATGAAGGCAAGATTAGAACGATTTGTGTAAACTATCTAAATTTTCACTGCTTGGTTGACTTAATGAATTATTTAATAGGACATAAATTTTATTTTTTATTATTTTTGTCAGTACCTTTAATTTTAAAAAGAATGTCAAGATCATTAATATTGAAAATTATTTGGAGAATTATTAATATCAAACTAATTCTCACTAAAATTTAATTTTTTTCAAGATTAACACAATATTTTTTCAATTCACGCTTTTTTTAATTTTAACTATTGACATTGAAATGAAGAAGTCAAGGATAATTTCATATTTTAAAGTTTATCCAAATAAGTCATAAAAAAAATAA
>JAMLFT010006124.1:0-16521 GCA_026544285.1 Pachyrhizus erosus
ACAAAATAAAAAATTTGTAACTTCTTCTTTAAAATAAAATAAAATAATAATAATAATAATAGTTCATAATTATAGTTTATAATGATAATCAGAACAAGAGATTTTAAAAAAAAATTACGTGAAAATTTCTTTATAAGTAGTATTGATATTTTTTTAATAATATTATTATTGTTATTTGTTTTGTCTACAAATTAAATTTTAAAAAATTAATTGTTAATATTGCAATGTATTGTATAATGAAAAATTAATTAGTTAAAAATTAATAATAATTTAAATACAAAAATAAGAAATTCTTTGTCTAGGTAATATATGTGATCATAATATGTATGTAAATAAATTTTAATTCATATATATATTTATTTATTTACTTAAGATAAAAATAAATAAATAAATATATAATATTTAAATGTATTTGTAGATATAAAAAGTGTTATAATTAAATTTTATAATTATAAAATAATTAAATCTAGAAAACTAATAAATATATAAAATATAAAAGCTAAAGAATAAAAATACGTTTGGTTGAGAATTGAAACCCTGACTTTTTCTATGGCACAGAGGAAGAAGAGCAGCACTTGTGCCACTAGACCGCGATGCCATCAGCGACATCTTAAGGCATTTATATATATATATATATAAGTATATAAAATTCAAAAAGAATTGGGGAACCTCTAATGTCAAGACGAAAAACCAACCCTGCAAACATAAGTAGCAGTTCTAGAAGCTATCCAAGGAAAAGGAAAAGGTTGTTTTCGTCTGCACCTAGAAAATATATACATATATATGTCTGAGCCTCGACTTCTTTTTGGAACCAAAGAAAGCCACGGGTTGATTTGCAAATATAGACATATATACTTATATACGAAACAGAGGAGAGGAAAGAGGGTTGGAACGCGTGGCACCCTCAAGGGAGGACTTCGCCACCACGAACCGCCACCTGGAGACGCTGCACCGCCATTCAACCTTCCTTCTCTTGACTTGTTATTTTTGTTGCTTGCTTTTACTACCTTGCCCAGTTCTGTTTCCTTTAGTTTTTCGTTGTTGTTTTGGTTGTGTTGTTTCCCTGGCACGCTGCCAGCACGGTTCCAATAAGAAAGAGGAGAAGGTGAATCCGCGAGAGAGGAAACTAAAGAGAGAAGGGAAGAAGGTAGGGAGGAAGGAGGAGAGAAGCCACGAACGGAAGGCGAAGGAGGGAGAGCTTGAGAAGAAGAAGAAAAAACAAAAAGATGTGAGGAAAAGAAGTAATAGAGAGAAAGAGAAACTGGCAGAATAAAAAAGAGAAAAGAAAAACATATATTAAATAATATTAATATTTATAATTATATATATAGATAGATAGATATATATAGATAGATAGATATGTATTATACATGTATGTGAAAGTATGCAAAAAAATTGGGGGCTACAGGCGGTGTTTTTCAGGAAATCTCATTTCTGATTTCCAATCAGAAATCAGAAGTTAAGAATAAAAAATAAAAAAAAATAAAATAAAAAATAATTTAATGATAATAAAAATATTCTAATAATAAATTTTGTGAAAAAGAAATAACAATGATAAATTTAGGAATTAAGATTTTGAATTAGGATTAGGATTTTAGAAAGAAGTTAGAAGAAATAAATAATAAATTTATTATTATCTCTATTTTGTTTATTTATTTATTTATTTATTTTTATTTTTCTTGATGCATGCTTATAATGATATATGCATGCTTATAATGTTATGTGATGATGAAGGTGCTTGTGTGTAAAGTGTGTGATTGAAAAGAGAGGTATTTGTTACCTTTACGAATTATTATTGCTTGTTAAACAATAAGTATAAAGTAGAATTTATAGGATTGCATGTTTTATCCCTATTATTAGAATAAGGAAAGATTGTTATGTTTGAGGTATTTTTTTTGATAAAAAGGAACATAATAGGTCATCTTTGAAAAACAAAGACGAATAGGGATGATGAAAAATAAAATGTACAAGGAATGGTAGCGACAGGTCTCAAAGAGTAGATGGTTTCCCAAGTGCAAATGTGATATTAGTAAGATTAAAAATGAAAAAAGCAAAGAGAACACCAAAGAGCTTCTAATGTTGTTGACCAGTAAGGATTAAGCCTCATCTAATGATGTAAAAATTTGATAGTACCAATGATGGAGGGTCACAAGGAATGTACACAGGCTCTAGTGAGTCCTTGGAGGTAGATAATGTGTCAAGTTGTAAACTTCTCAGGGTGAAGGTGTCATGGAACCAGCTTGACATCTCCAAAAAAGCAAAACATTACCAAGATTCAGTTGAGACTATCCTAGACCAAGTACCAAGCAGGATATATACTTATAATAGTCAACCTAAAATGCAAACTTGGATTATTATTGACATGTTCGTATAAGTCCTCCTGGAGAAAGCAGTGATGGAGGCTACAAAGGACCCTAAATTGAGTAGAATCCCTAATTAGGCACGTTACTATGAGATGAAAGTTTACAATAGATAGAGATTATCTATATGTGTGTGTGATTGTTTGAGGATAGATGACTCACTCCTACCACCCCCATATTTTAGATACAGATGGTCGATGAGTTTCAACCCCTCTTTTACTTGACAATAATACCTTTGGAAAGTCGATGGATGCACGACACAACTAGTGAAGACGATACATTTATTGGCTATGTCAGATTTGCTTTTAGACCTCCAAACATCATAGTTCCATGACAGTTCCATCACATAGAAATCCTAGTAATCCTATCCCAGACTCCACCACCTAGATTCATAGGTGTTTGTCCAAATTTTCCTATAGTTCATAGACGCATTCAGACCCCTCCACGCCAAGACTCATCCATAAGTTTAGTTCCAATCAATGGTCAAGGTGAAGAAGAGAAATCTCCTGAGGAAGAAGATCCTTCTAAAGGATTTGTCTAGAATCTATCTGGGAAAAACTTGATGTTACTAATTAGCTTAGAGTTTCTATTGTTTAACATACTAGCCAAATACTTTAGTTCATGTAATATTTTGGGTTATGTAATATTTACGCTTATATTTGACTTTTACTTATATGGTAAAATTTTGAGTATATTATCAATAAATTTAAGTTACCTAGATGTATACACACTATTTAGGTTTCTTTCCAATTGTAACCCATGGTGAGTTAAGTATTAAAAATTTATCCAAAATAGAATATCTAGAAAGATTACATTAAAATATATAAAAAGGGGCGTTACCAAGATTATGATTTTGAATTGTCATACCATCCTAGTTAGGCAAATGTGGTAGCAGATGCTCTGAGCAGGAAATCACTGCATCTTTTAGCAATAATGGCAGAAGAACTACAACCAAGTGAGGATTTCAAGAATCTAAAGCTAGTAGTAGAGATATGCTCTAAGAGTTTATACTTAGGAACCTTGAAGGTTACTAATGAGTTTTTAGGACAAACGAAGATGGGTCAACAAGAGGACCAATTCTTGTAAGAAAGATTAAGCTTAGTAAGCGGTAACAAAGAAAGAGAATTCCAGCTAGGAATTGACGGAGTGATAAGAGTCAACGGGAGGATCTACATTCCTTATAATGAGGAAATTAGAAGGATGATCCTAGAAGAGGCACAAAAGAGCAAGCTTAGTTTTCACCCCAACACCATAAAGATGTATAGGACTTAAAGAAGAGTTTTTGGTGGCAAGGACTCAAGAGAGATGTAACCAGGTTTGTAGTGGATTGTCTAACATGTCAGAAGGAAAATGTTGAACACTAGAAGCCCTCAGAAGGAAAACGTTGAACACTAGAAGCCCTATAGACAACTACAACCTTTGAATATTCCAAAATGGAAATGGAATAACATTTTCATGGATTTTGTGACAAGACTGCTAAGGACAATGGCCAAACATGACACCATTTGGGTAATTATGGACTAACTAACTAAGTTTGCTCACTTCTTACCCATTAACATCCTTTACCCACTGTAGAAATTGACATAGTTTTTATCTCAAGGAGATAGTCAAACTACATGGAGTCTCGTCAAGCATAGTCTCAAATAAAGACTCTTGTTTCACTTCAAGATTTTGAGGCGGCATGCAAGAAACTATGGGAACTAGGTTGAGGCTTAGCTCAACATACCACCCACATACTAATGAGCAGACTAAAAGGATAATTCAGTCATCAGATGATCTGTTGAGAGTGTGTGTCTTAGCAAAGAGGAAGCTGGAACAAGTTTTTACCTCTCATGGAGTTCACTTACAACAATTTTCATGCAAGCATAGACATGACACCCTATGAGACTCTATATGGAAGGAAATATAGGACGCCATTATGCTGGTTTAAGACAAGTGACTCTTTATTATTGGGACCGGAGGTGTTGCAATAGACCACCGAGAAGTGAACACCATTAGGGAGAAATTGAAGGCAACTCAAGACTACCAAAAGAGCTATTATGACAAAAGGAGGAAGCCTCTAGAGTTTTAAGCTAGAGAACATGTCTTTTTGAAAGTGACCCCACCACTAGAATAGGGAGAGCCTTAACATCTCGAAAACTCATGCCTAAATTCATTGGTCCTTATCAAATTCTAAAATAATTTGGCCTACTTGTTTATCAAATAGCTTCACCTCCACACCCAGCCAATTTACACAATGTCTTTCGTGTATCTTAGCTTAGAAAATATACCCTTGATCCCTCACATGTGATTGAACCTAATCATTTAATGCTAAGAGAAAACTAGACTTATAATGTCACACTAATAAGAATTGAAGATCGGAGAATAAAACAACTAAGGGACAAAGATTACAACTTAGTTAAGGTGATCTGGTGTTTAACATATGACAACGATGCAACTTAGGAACTAGAGAGCAAGATGATGGAGTTGTATCCATAACTATTTCAAGGTACAAATTTCAAGGACGAAATTTCTTTTAAGGGTGGTAGAGTTGTAACGTCTTGCTAAAATAAAAGCTTAATAAAATAAAAATAACTATGAGATTGTTAATTTAAAATAAGCAAAATAACATACAATGAAAATAAATAATAGAGAATTGATCTTTTAATAGTAATTATATTTATCCTTAGAATGATCTTGATGTTATGTGTGTTGAGTTTAAATTAAAATGTTTTAGGAAATTAGTGTTGTTATTATAATTGTTAGAATAATGAAAATTATTAATTCATTAATTAAAAAGAAATAATAGCCTAATTACAAAAATTTAAGAAAAACTTTATCTTTAGATAATCAATAAATAAGTAAAAAAGGATACGTAGAAGAATAAAATTTTAGATGAAAGTAGAAAGAAAATAATAATAAAAATTATATATATATATAAAATAAGATTAATTAAGATAAATATAAAACTTATAAAAATATATTGATGATAGAAAATAAGAAAGAATAAAAGGAGAAAATATAATTGAATTTTTAGGATAATTAAAATCTAGAAAAAAAATATTAATTATATAATAAGAAATTTAAATATGTGTGTGTGTGTGTGTAAAAAGGCATGAAAATCACAAAAAATGAAGACATGCTCAACCAACTAGGTTGAGCATCACGTGTGAGAAGTTAAGGGCAGATTTTGAATATATGGTGTAATTACGAGGTATAGGGAATAAAGCAACAAAATGAATCAAAATGCACCTAAGGAGTTTCGAACCAGGGACCTCGTACTAAGGTCCAACATTTTAACGGTTGGGGCGCGAGTGCATTCGGTGCTACTTAAACACACTTTCTAATACTTAAACCTTATATCACAAGAATGAATGGTTGTTAGAGAGCCAAGTCTCCCCGACCTGCTGGACACCTTTTTCTCTCTTGCAACACCCACAACTGCTCTACATTCTACAAAATTTTGCCTTGGATAAATTATTTTGGATAATTAAATTTATGGGTGTAATTGTTATGAAGAAATTTACTACTATGAAAATGATGACCGATAACTTGGATAAATTATTTTATTTGGAAATATAAACTCATATGCTTAAGGTATTAATTTATTCAGTCTTCACTCAAGGGAACAAATGTTTGTTATTATGATTGTCTATAAAGTACATTATTATCACTTGTAGAATTTTCTTTATCTCAAACTTTACTTTATATGAATGATGGAAATAATTGAATATTTTTTACCAATATTTAGAATTATTCCTTTGAAAAAGGTAATGGTAAAAGAATTATTGAATGTTTTCAAGTTAAGGAAAATTAAGCGATCTACAATTAATGAAGGTTGTGGGTTAATTATGATATTTTCAAAATTGTTTTAAAATGATAAAAAAGGTTTAGAATCTTGGTAAGTTTGATACTAAGTTTGATGAAGGAACATTACTAAGATATTCTGAAATGTTCAAAACTTATAGAGTGTACAACTCTAGAACTTTGATAATGGAAGAAGTCACCTATGTGAGGTTTAATGACAATAAGCCTAATAAGAAATTATTAGAGCTAGAGGATGATTTTTCATATATAAGGCTAGACAATCTGAATCATACATCCAACTCCAAATTAGAAGGTTAGATGTCCACTAATCCACCAATCGTCTAAGAAGAGCCAAGAGAGTTGATATAACACAATTGACAGATAAAGAATTAGTATCTAGACAACCAAGTCATTGGAGATATCCAAGAGAAAGTCAGGAGTAGATCATATTTTAAGGAACAAGCCCACAAACATTGATATTAGATATAAAACCAAAGATTATGGATGATACCCTATAAGATGAAGGATGGACAAAGGCAATGTAAGAGGAAATGGATCAATTTTAAAAAATGAGGCTTGAAAGCCTGCTGAACTACCCAAAGACAAGTCAATCATAGGAACCAAGTCAGTATTCAAAAACAAGTTGGAACAAATAGGTAAAACTGTGAGAAAAATTGCTAGACTTGTTGCCAAAGGTTATCCACATGAAAAATTTATAGATTACACTAAAACCTTTACACCTGAGGTACATTTAGCAGTCATGCGTATCTTACTCTCATTTGTAGCTCATAGTAATTTGAAATTGTATCAGATAGATGTAATTAGTGCATTTTTTTAATAGAGTCGTTAAAAAGTCTATATAGAACAACCCCTTAGGTTTGAGAGTAACTCTTTTCCTTAACATATTTTAAAGCTTAATAAAGCATTGTATGGCTTAAAGCAATCACCTTATGCTTAGTATGAAAATCTAAGTTCTTTTTTAGTTGAAAATGGTATTTCAAGAGCAAAAGTTGATGCAATTCTATTTTGCAAAGTCTTTAGAATCAATTTTATTATTACTCAAATTTATGTTGACAACATTATTTTTGGAATTACTATTGAAAAGGTTTGTGATGAGTTTTCAAAGATTATGCAAGCTAAGTTTGAAATGATTATGATAGGGGAACTCAAATTCTTCCTTGGACTTTAGATCAAGCAATCAAGTGAAGGCATATATATACATCAAAGAAAGTATGTCAAGGAGTTGTTGGAAAAGTTCAAGATGGATGATGCTTATGAAATAAAGACACCAACACATTCAACTTTAGTTCTTGGGATAGATGAAGAATCCAAGAAGTTAGATGAAACCATCTATAGAGGAATGATAGGATTTTTTCTCTACTTCACAACGTCTAAACATGACATTATGTTCAATGTATGCTTATGTGCTAGATTTCAATATGATCCAAGGGAGGTACATTTAACAAAAGTCAAATGCATATTTAGATATTTGATAGAAACTGCTAATCTTGGTCTTTGTTTCTAAAGGAATGTAATTTACAAATAAGTAGGATATTGTGATGATGATTATGCTAGATACAAGATACAAAGTAAAAACACTAGTAGAGGATGTGACTTCATTGGTGGAAGCTTGGTCTCCTAGATGTCCATAAAATAATGAACAATAACTCTCTCTACATCAAAAGCAAAATATGTCTTAACTATAACTTACTGCTGACAACTTCTATGGATTAAGCATTAACTAGAATACTATAACATCTTTGAGAGTAAAATTCCTATATTTTATGATAACACTATTGTTATAAATCCATCTAAGAATCCCATTATGCATTCTTATGCTAAGCATATTGAAATTAAATATCATTTTATTTGAGATCATGTTTAGAAAGGGATAATGGACTTACAATTTGTAGCCACTGAAAATCAACTCGCTAATATATAAACCCTTTCTTGAACATAAATTAGTCATTCTATTAAAGGAACTTGATATGAGATGGGTAGATGAATTATTAATATCAACACACACATATCCTTGGTATACATGTCTATGGACCAAACGTCCTAAACACACTTACATATTTCTCATGCACCAACATGCAAGACGTTTAACTTATGGAGTCACATGATTTTCTATGCATATATGTTTATAAGAATTTATGTGTATTAGACAAACCATCTTGTTCCATTAAATGACAATGATTGGATCCTTAAGTTTATACTATGCTAAGTCACATCATAGTAGCTACCTCAAAAACTACCTAAAAAAGGCCTCATAATGCGTATTTATTATGAAACAAACACCTTTTTCTCTATCTCATTTTCATATTTAAATGAAAACCACTTTGGTTTCCTAAACCTAACTCTATAAATAGCCATCCAAAACTTAGAACATCTCTTTCACTATCTTGCCTTCCGAAAGAATCTATATCTCTAAACCTCTTGCTTCCTCTAACCTTCAACAAACTCATAAATGGCTACTTAGCACAACACTAAAAATTGTCTTTCCAACCACAATGCAAATCCCATTGACATCAATAATGTTACAATCAAAATAAATTATTCTTTTGACATTGAATTCCTTGAGAAAATTGTTTTAGTCATCAAGGAAAAGATTACTAGAAAGTCTAAGGAAGAAGATTTTGATTGACCTAAACACTATAACGACTATTATTGGTTGTGAAAGAACTTGTAAGAGCATCAAGTTTGGGTAGGATGCACCATACAAAGAATCCAACACAATGAAGAAGGTATTTATGGGAGACAAGTATTGAAAAGGGTTAAGTTATGCCAATCTTAGTATAGAAGGGAAGGTATTTCAAAAAATACCTAACAAAGCCATCCTTCATAAGGGGCTCAAAAGACATTCTCACTTTTATCCATATATTTGTATTGTTCCATATGTTGGAAGGACTGCCTTTTAACTTCGCTCACACCATCTATATGAACCTCACTAGGAACATGAAGGGTAGAGGTGAGAGTAAGAACATTATGTATGCTATTTTAATAAACAACAATGTGTTTTACTCTCTTCTTACTAAGCAACAAGAAGTCTTTCTTAGGAAAGGTATGAAAGTCAAACAAATGCCTTTTAGAAAGTCCAACCTTGGATGAATTAGTTTAAGGCTTAACCTAAAGGACATATCTAAACACTACATGGAGGAGCCACACTAGTAGACAAAAAATCAAGAGATGACAATTCCAAAGCCGTGTATGGTGGAGGAAAAAGTCTTCAACTTGGGAAAGTTGGAAAACACTGATTAGGGAAGGATGACTAGCCTAAGGACTAGGTCATCTCAAATGACCAAATGACTTGCATCCAATCTTGCAAATGACACATAGATGTCTAAGCATGTTAGGATAAATGCACTTCAACAAACATCTAAGCCAATGAAGAGAAAGATGGTACTACAAGAGAAACTAGACTTGAAGGCTACTAATGATGACCATATGCCTATAGGACATGTCTTGTAGATAGTATGTATCAAGCACTAACCCAAACAACCAAACCAAAAGCTAACCCAAACAACCAACCCATCCTACACCAAAAATTTCCTTAAGAAGACCAATCTAAAAACAACCAATCTTAAGAAGACCAAAAATTTCCTTAAAAATTTCCTTAAAAATTTCCTTAAAAATTTCCTTAAAAATTTCCTTAAAAATTTCACCCTCACTTCACCTTTGTGTTAGTTGGGAAACTAGTGAGAGATAAAGATGGGAATGCCATGGTAGACAAAGATGGTAAAGGCATTTTCATTAGATGTCATGAGTTTTCAAATAGGTATAATTTTCCCTACAACCCCTTTTGCTCCTATTCTTCTTCTTCCTCTCCCCCTCTTTCCCTTTCTATCAACCCGAAGCTAGGAACAATTATCCAAACCAATTCTAACATCAAGGAAAATGAAACAAAACATGTATAACAAGGTTCATCAATTTCCAATAACCACACCTAATTTCCTACACGATATCCTAATCTAAATTCGTACACCGGTGCATTCATTTTGTTCATAATCAATAGAGAATTATTGAGGGTGAAAGCAAGCATTCATGGACATTCACAAATATCAAAAGCACAAGGAAGCGCTTTGCAAATTCCATTTCAAAAAAAGGAAAGGTAACAGAAGATTGGAAACCCATCCTACATTTCGTGTCTAATTTCGATAGGTTTTTAGCATTTTCCAACAAGAGATGGTGATTGTTGCGATTTTTGACGAGCTACTTGACTTTTTGACAAGGTGTTGTAGTGCCCCAATCTTTCGTTCAAGCTTGGTGCCAGAGTGGTGAATAGTGGTTTCGCTTGGTGTTTTTGTGCCCAATTGCTTTAGGACTAGTTGATGAGAGGGAAAAAGCTAGGGAGGAAGATCGAGGAGAAACATTAGTGATCCTTGCAGCATGAGGTGCTCGAGAAGAAAAAGGAGGAAACTGCAACTAAAATGGCAGCGAATGACGTATCCAGTTTTGGTTCACCCATTTACTCACAAGCAAGGTTTAAGTAGGAAATACTGCAACATAATGTCACCAAAGCACTCGCGTCCTAGTGGTTAAAGCGTTGGATGCGAGTACCAAGTCTTGGGCTCAACTTACCTCGTGCATTTAGGTTTCTCACTAGTTTATTTCCTATTTTATGATGATAGCTTATGTACATATTATTTACTATTCTAAGCGCGGATGGGCGTAGTGATCTAGTGGTTAAGTGCTTCCTTTCCTCTCCTTGCACCTCCAGGTCAGGGGTTCAATCCCCATCCCTCCTTTTAAACATTTTTCATTTTTTAATTATTTATATTACTGTTTAGTATTTGTATTTGTTGTGCGTTATAATTTCGCAACTATCTAGCAGCACAGTTGGTCTGGCACATTTTCTCCCTTTCTCCACAACTTGGGTTTGAATCCCAGTTTTTCTTTTTTTTTTTCCAGTTTTTTTAGCTTTTCCATTTATATTTCTTTTTATTTATTTTATCATATAATTAATATTTTCCAAATTTTAATTATTTTAAAAATCTTAAAAAATCATTTATATCTTTCTACTTTTTATTCTTTCCTATTTTCTATCACCAATATATTTTATATTTAATTTAATTAATCTCATTATATACATACATACATACATACATACAGACACACACACACACACACACACACACACACACACACACACACAGACACACACAGACACACACACATACTTATATAAATCATTTTATTATTTTTCTTCTACTTTCATCTAAATTTTTATCTTCATATATAAGTTTTATGCACTACCACTTATCTATAGATAAGGTTTTTCTTGGCTTTTATTTATTTCTAAACAATTAATTAATAAATTTTCATTATTCTAATAATTTTAATAACAACAAATAATTTCTTAAAGCATTCTAATTTAAGCTCTAACACACACATAAAACCAAAATCATTATAAAGATAATCATAATTACTAGCATAAGATTAATTTCCTATTATTCATTTAATTGCATGCTATTTTCTTATTTTAATTAATAATATTATGATTATTTTATTTTATTTAGTTTTAAATGAGGTTATTACAATATATGGCAACATCCCCCCTCAAATTGATGTTGAGTTATCCATAAGCATCAATTTGTCCACAAGAAATTGATGACGTGATCTAGTATGAGACTTAGTGAACAAATCAACAACATGTAAAGTTGTTGGAACATGTGGGAGAGAAATGAGTTGCATATCAACAACTTCACAAATGTAATGACAGTCCACTTCATATATGTTTGGTACGCTCACAATAAATTGGGTTGGTAGCAATTTGTATTGCACTTTGTGTTATCTACATGAAGAAAAGTTTGTGGAAAGCCAAGCTCAACCAACAATTCCTGAAGCCAAGTAATTTCAGAACGTGTAACAAACATAGCTCGATATTCTAACTTAGTTGAAGATTTGGATACACGATCTTGCTTTTTATTCTTTCATGAAATTAAGGAATTGCCAAGGAACATACACCAACTAGTGACAGATCGACGAGTATTAGGACAACTTGTCAAATTTGCATCACTATATGCAGCCAATTGAGTAGAAGAATCGATAAAAAAATAAAAAAACTCATGAGAAGTAGTACCCTTAAGATATCCAATAATACGTTGAACAACAATCATGTGAAGATATCTTGGAGGGTGCATAAATTGACTAACTTATTATACAACAAATGAGAAATTAGGTCATGTAATTGTTAAGTAGTTGAGGCGTCCTGCCAATTGACGATATAACAAAGTATTAGAAAGTTGCTCGCCCGCATTAGCATGGTATTTAACATTCACCTCAAGAGGAGTATCAATAGAGGAAGAGTTATGAAGACCAGCTAGTTGAACTAACTCTTGGATATACTTATGTTGATGTAAGAAGATGCTAGATGAGTCTCTATGTACCTCCAAACCCAAAAAAAAGTAAGGTGACCAAGATTTTTCATGTGAAATAATTCTTGAAGATGTTGTTGTAACTGAGCAATTAGTAAAGAATCAGTCCTGGTAATAATAATATAATCCACATATACCAAAAGAATGACAATGTTAGTAGTAGTTATGTGAAGAAATAATGAGGAATGATATTTTCTTTGCACAAGATTAAATTGAAGCAAAGGAGAGTGAAACTTCTCAAACCATGCTCAAGGAACTTGTTTTAAACCATATAAGGAGCGATTTAACTTACAAATTTCTTTAGTAAAAGAGGAAAACAAACCAGGAAGGGGCATCATGTATACTCCTCTTTGAGATCACCATCCAGAAAAGCGTTCTTAATATTGAATTGATGAAGAGACCAACCTTGTGAGGAAACAATGGAAAAAATGGCTCAAATTGTAGTCATTTTGGCTACTGGAGCAAATGTCTCCTCATAATTTATCCCACACTCTTGTCGATTGCCCAAGGCAACTAATTGAGCCTTGTAACACTCTAGAGTTCCATCAAAACAAAGCTTAACTGAGTAAACCCATTTACAATCTATAGGTGTGACATCATGTGGACACTAAATAATGTCTTATGTCTGATTATCTTGAAGTGCCTGAAGTTCCTCCTACATTGCTCATTGCCAACACTCATGTTTGGTGGCATGGGAATAACAAGAGGGAACAAAAATATTAGACAAAGTAGCAATACAAGAGATATATCGGGTAGGAGGATGACACACTCGAGTAGATCATTTGGGCACAACATGGATAGGATCAAGTGGAGTAACTACAGTTGAAGACTGTCGTTGTCATTGATACATAAAGCCAAGCTTGAAGAGTTGGACAAGAGTTGAGTGATCATCGAAGTTTGGAAGAAAAACTATCATGTAAAGGAAAAAATATTTATTATCAAAGAAAATAACATTTTGAGGTATGTAAATTCTCCTAGAATTAGGATCATAACAAACAAATCCTTTATGATTAGAATTATACCCCATAAATGCATATTTAATTTATTGAGCTGACAACTTGTGACGTTCATGAAAAGGAAAATGCACAAAACACACATAGCCAAAGGTGTGTAGATGCTTGTAGTCAAGATGAGGACCATGAAGATGAAAATAAAGAAAATCAAGATTCAAAGTCTGAGAAGGCAATTGATTAATCAAATAAAATGCAGTGGATGGAGCTTCTACTCAAAATTTAGGTGGGATTGAGGAATCAAGGAACAAAGTGTGAATTACATCCAAGAGATGACGATTTTTCCGTTCTGTCAGGCCATTTTGTTGAACCATATAAAGGCAAGAACGTTGTGAAAGAATTCCTTTCTAAGTCAAAAAAAGCATGAAATTCATTAGACATATATTCTCCACTAGAATTGGACCGAAGAACCTTAATAATAGAAGCAAAGCAAGTTTCAACATAGGCAAGAAATATTTTAAACACTTGAAGTACTTCAGGTTTAAATCGAAGAAAATAAATCCATGTAAATCTACTATAGTCATTAATGAATGTCACAAAGTATTTATATTGAGCATGAGAAATAATAGGAGAGATCCCCCAAACATCATTATGTATAACCTCAAAACACCTGGTTGCACGACTACTCGAAATTCGAAATGGAAGAATTTTGTTCTTTTCTAATTTACAAGTAAAACAATCGAAAGAAAGACGAGACAAAGAAACCTGAGTAGATTGTCCTAATAAACTAGAGTTGTACAAGTGAGATAAAATATTTTTGATTAGGATGTATCAAGTATTTATGCCATACTTAACTGTTATTAGAAACTGAAGAAGATAAAGCAACATGATGAGGAATATGCAGTGGAAAGAGTCGTCCAACTTTAGGGCCCTTAACAATCACCATCCTTGACACTTGATCTTGCACAAAACAATCAACATGGGAAAAATGTACATCACAATGATTTTCTACCAATTGGCCAATAAAAAGAAGATTATGAGAGAGTCCAGGTGATATAAGAACGTTGTTGAACGTAGGGGTAATATCTCCAACAACAAAAATAGGAATAAAGTTATCATTAGCAACCTGAATATTGTCAAAACCATTATACAGACAAACATTTTTAAGAAAATTGTTGGAATTGGTAATATGATTGGATGTTGCAGAATCAAGAAGCCAAGACTGAGTGTGTAAAAGATCCTTGAATCCCCAAAGCTTAAAAGGAAGAAATAATTATATGTTGCATAATTTCAAGAGTTAAAACATTAGGTATAGGATTTGGAGTGGAAGCTGGTGTAGTTGTGGTTACGTTTGCATGGTGATTGGAAATGGGTTGGCATTTTGGAGGCCAAATAGAACACTATTTGATTATATGACTTGGCTTTTTGCAATAATTGCAAAAAAAAATTCACAATTTGTAGCAATATGGCCATAGTTTTAACAATTGAGACATTGAACCTTATTCATATCCCTACGACTACCTCTTTCTTGGACAATGAAAGCCATTTGGGGAGCAAAGAAAGTGTCTTGTAATAAAGTAAAATGACTAAAAATCGTTCTTCATGAAATAATTCAGCAAAACAAGTATCAAGAGTTGGAGTAAGATCACGACTCATGAGATTAGAAAGCACATTTTCAAATTTTGAATGCAACTTCATCAAAAATCGATCACATTTACTAGTCTCATGCATCTCCAACACAACAGGGAGAGACTTCTTGGAAATCAAAGCACATACAATATTAGACAATTTAGCCCAAAGATTTTGAAAACCTGAATAATAGTCTTGAATAGACAAGTCGCCTTGAGTGTAATTAGCAATCTCACACTCCAATTGAAATCTTCTACCAAAGTTGGTTTGGTTTTAAACCTTCTTCAAATACTCCCACATAGACTTAACATTTTTATGGGGGGCGAAGATGAAGAACAATTTGTTGATCACAAGATGCAGTGATCCAAGACATTACTCTAGCATCCTAAACATGCCATTGAGGTAGTTGTGTATGATTTGTAGGAGTTGGTACAATGCCATCAATATAACCCCATTATTCCTTTCCAATAACAAATAACTTGAATTGAAATTCCCACAAAAAGTAATTATTCCCAGTAAATTTGATACAAAACACAGAATTAGAACTAGCCATGACGAGACAGAAGCAAAAATATTAGACCAATAAGGAGAAGAAAAAATAAATTCTGACACAGGGTCAAAGGAGAAGAAACAATGAAGAGAATCCTAGAAGATCGAAAGCAACACCAAGATGTCTAACAAGGGGCAAGACTAGGGAAATCAATCCTACACTAGAATCTCAACGAAAAAAAAAAAAATAGAACCCTAGATACCATATCAAAACTTATGTTTAAATGATCCTATATACCATTGTTTGAGATCTCATTGAATATATAAAGCAATATACAAAGAATATCATGCTAAAATCTAGACTAAATTACAAAAATTCGTATCTATTCTATTAATGAGTAATTTTATCATATTTATGATAATATAAAAAAAATATTAATAGTTATGCACATAAATATAAATTATATATAGAAAAACTAAATAAATTAAATATTACTTTAGTCTTTAACAAATAATTTATATTTTATTATATTTTTATAAGATGAGTTGTAATTTGTGTTTAACATTACTTCTATATGTATGAGAAAAAAAATATATTAACTACTAAGTTTTCTAATGTAGGTATTTTTTTCTTATCATAATGTTGCAATATTAATATATAATAGAAAAGTATATTTTTATATATAAAAAAGATAGATTTTTTGTGCATTATATTTCTTATTTAAAGAAGGCTTATTTATAGTATTTTATAATAATATATTTATTACGTATATATTATTAAAAATATTTGAATTATGAATAAGTAAATATTAATTGCAAATATAAAATTATTTAAAATTTACTATTTAATATGATTATAGGTCAGTATATTAATAATTATATATTAATACTTTAGTAATGTATTAATAATTATATATTAATAGTAATATA
>JAMLFT010006125.1:0-16520 GCA_026544285.1 Pachyrhizus erosus
TTTAAAGAATGTATATCTTTTTCTACCTTGTATATATGTTATGTAATAAAAACTTGGGATGACAATAGTATAATGAGTTATCTTATCGTCAAATTGTAACTCCTTAAATCGATTAAGTTGTAAGTTTTTATTCGTGCGTTAACTCTAGTGATAAATATTAATAATAATGAAAATGGGCGTCACATATATCACATATGCATATTATATAGTATTAAATAGTTGACTTTACTAATTTTTATTTAATCAATGGTCATTTCACTAATTAAAATTAATTAATGAAACTACTTATTTGGTATTTTTGAAGGTGTTACACTTTATCTTGTGAAAATTTGGATTTTGATTAAACATATATCTAGTTATTGCATTGATTTGTTAGTAGTTTTAGATTGCTTGTTTTGTACTATATTTGAATACCAAGATTAGTTGGAATAAGAAACTAGAGATTGTTGAGAAAACACCAAGATCACCTATGATTATGGTGTGGTGAAGTGCTAGTAGGTTACTTACACAAATCCTATTGTCACAGTTTAGAATGTAACCGATCCAAGGTGCTTCTTCACTTAAAGGTGTTGATTGGAATATTAGAGCCTCATATAAAATTGTGCTTCTTAGAGGTGAGTAAAGACCAACTTTAGGTGATGTAAGTGTTCAAGAAGGGAACAATTGTAGACCAAAATGTCATTAAAGAATACTACAACAAATTTTTGGAGAAAAGGAGCAAAAATGTTGTTCATAGTGATCTGAAAAGTAGAAAGTGCATTGCATAAACCAAAGGGCATCACCTTCTATTCATAGTGGCATGATGGGTACAAAAGGTCATTTATGATGAGTCTGCTACATGCATATGGATTTGATGGAACTCCTATCGTAGATCAAGCTTTAAAAACCATGAGACCCCTCCTAATTCATCACAGAGTTTATCAATAATAGGTAGAGGGAAATGATCTTGGACAATTATGGCATTAAGTGCTCAAAAATCAACACACACCCTCTAAGCATTGTCTTTTTTCTTGACCCACAACATAGGGAAAGAGAAAGGACTTCAGGTTGGTGGTATGAATCTTGAACGAAGCATGTTCTCCACTTGTTTTTTTATTTCACACTTTTGAAAATGAGGGTACTAATATGGTCGGATGTTGGTGGGAATGGAATTGGGGAGGAGATTTATTTGGTGATTGGTGGGTTGATTAGGAGGTAGAGTGGATGGGGTGTTGAATAAGTGATAAAAGATATTAATTAAGGTTGAGAAAAGTGGAATGAGATGAGAAGGAATGTCTTGTGGGAAAGTTATGGTTGGAGAAGGTAATACTTGGATGTGGTAAAATGCATGGTAATGGCATTATAATCTGTGAGTACAAGTCTCAATTCCTTAAGCCACTAAATACCCAAAACTACCTATGTACTAGTAATTGATAATATATAGAGGTCCACTTTGAAGGTTTTGCCCTAAATGGTCAACTAAGTGGCTAGATAGAGGTGATCATGATGTGCAACTTTGTCTTAAATGAAATTATGAGTGTTGTCATCATCCACCAAAATAGTGACTTGATGTTGGGCGAGGTGGCCTACCAGACACAACGCACTCAATGTTGAGTGACTCGATAATGCATTGACACTAATTTGGGCATCATGAAGATTTAATTGAGAGATTCCCAATGAAGGCCAATCTAGTTTAGACAAAGGAAGATCCTCTACAACCAACTCATCAATGCCTTCCTCTACCATGAGTAAATAGAACCTAGACTTACAATAATGGTTGGGGATGAACTTTTCATCACAGTAATAACAAAGGCCCTTTTCACGAAGAGATGATATTGCATATGAGGAAGATGCTTGTAATGGATTTTAAGCGTGGTAGGAATAAAAGATGGGTTTGGTCAAGGATTTTGGGGAAAGAAAGCGGTTGGAGTGAATGGTTGCAAAACAAAGCAAGGGTTAAGAAGGGAGAAGGTATGAAAGGAAGGCAAAGATTGTTTACCACGAAAGGTTTTCAGAAGTCCTTGAGTTTATCTTCTTATAACTTCATGAGAGTCATGGCTTGAGGAAGAGTGATCGGTAGATGAGCTTGGACTTTACAACAGATTTCTGGTGTGAGGTTAGAAATGAAGCAACTCAACAGAAATGGGTGAGGCAAACTGGTGATATGATTCGCTAGTCGTTTGAACTCAACGAGATAATCATTCATTGAACCTTGTTGTGTGAGTTTAAACAAAGCATTGTGTGGATCGTTGTAATACAATGGTGTAAAGCAAGATTGTTGAATAAGGTCGTTGTGAAACATCTATTGAAACCAGCTAAGGGCTAGAGCATCCATGTAGAACAAGGCAACAAAAAGTTGTTTAATCTTCAAGGTGCCATAATAATCGAATAATTGGGAGATTTTAAAAATCCATCCAATTGCATTCATACCATTAAACTTTGTAATATCCAATTTCATGTGAGGTTTGTGGGACTGTAAAATGGGTGGAGTAGGGGAGTTGGAATTGGGAATTGTGAGGGATGGTAATTGATTCAAAATGGAATCAACCATGGTGTTAAGATTTGATTGGGTAGAAGAAAGAGTAGCTTGAGTCTAGGAAAGAATTTTTATGGTTTCCTCAAGACAGTCAAAGGGCTTGGAACGAGTGTTAATATTTCTCGTAGCCAAACTCAATGAAAGCGCCAATTTGTTATGGACACAAAAAACGCCTTGAATTCGAGGACAAGGTAACCTAAAAAAAAAAGTTAATGGATATGAAAATTTTCTTCCTGTAATATTCATTCCTAGTTATAATTTATATAGGGGTTCACAAAACAAACAAACTATTAGATGTTTGTAAAAATCGAAACACTATAACGAATAGACTTCTTGATGGTTTTCTTATAGGCTTCTTGATAGTTTTCTTGGACCTAATGTTTTCTGTTGGTCCTACTTCATAGGCTTCCTCTATACTAACATTGGTTTTTCTATCGATTATTTTATGGGAGCTTCTTTTCTTTTGACCAAGTTCCAAGTTTTCTATATTTATCCCAAATTTGAGGTGTATATGCCAAATGTAATAGTGATAAAGAAAATTAAACTTTGTAATGTATTCACCTATGTAATCCCACTAGCATGCCAATTTTGTTGTCACATGAAAATTTTATTTTAGCCAAAGTGCTTTAGCTAACATTGCTTCAATAGGATCCCAAAATAATGATTAGATAATTTGTGTTGAGAAGGGGAATTTGGTTCTTGACTATGGATTCCTAACCTACTCTGCAAAGCATTTGGTATAGGTGAATGAAGAAGGAAAAAAATAGGATATTTTGTGAATGTTAAAGGTTGAAATTCACAAATGAAAGACTGTAAAATGAAAGGTATAAAGAAAAACTATAAAGGAATGATATAATGAATATAAGATAAATTGAGTTTCAATATGATTAATTATGTGTTGAAATTAAATCCAACGCCTATTTATAGGTTAGGAACTCATATTCGATACCCTGTTGAACCACGTTTTTCTACTTGATAACTATCTAACAAGTGATTTAGGAATCAGTAAGGTAGAATTACATTGATTTAGCTAACCCAAGCTGTTACATCCAACTAGTTTAGTTGACTGGTGCGAATCATTTGAAAATTAAAAATCATAGACAGTATTCTCTTTTATCCATGAAATTAATTTTGATTTAACTTAGATAATTTTTTTATGCGGCCAATCAACTAATTTTGCACCAACTAACCTTTCAGCTAATTTTGTAAATAGCTAAGCTGACTTTATCAACATTCAATTAACAACGGAAATTATTCAAATCTCATGCTAGTTGAAAATTTTTGCTGAATCCTTAGTTAGCCAAATTTCACACTACTAGATATCAATTCTAGTATATAGCTGAATTCTACAAAATAGCTTATTTATGCAAAACTAGTAAATCTTTTTCTTCACATGAAATCCAAATTAAAGACTTCCATTGATACCTCAGCTATATATACTTTCAGCTGAATTTTATCTCTTGCAACTATTCTTTTAGGTGTTAACAATTTATAATGATTTACAGCCATGGGATCGATTAATGGAATTGAAAAGAAATAGAGTTGTGGATTATTTCTGATAAATTTCTTTCCAAAGAAGCACAATATTGTAATAGTTTCATACTTACCCTTGTTTAATAAAGTTCTCACAGTTATGTCAAGTATAAATTTCCACTTGTTTGACTCACCAACTTGACATTATACTCGAACATTGAAGCTTGTAAATTAAGATGTTGAATTCAAATAACAGGAAAGTCAATATTAGCCAACAACTAATACCTAAAATATACATAGGAAACATGCTTTTACAGTCAAAGGTGTGATCTTCCACACAGTCAAACAAACCAATAACAACCACAACCAAATATGTAGATATGATTGGCAATTCTCGATATAAACCCAACAACAACCATAACCAAATACCTAAATTGTACACAGCAATTATGCAGTCACTGTACCTATCATTCGTAAGCACCAAGTGGATCACTCTCGTGTCCTTCCATGCTTGACATCTATGAACCAATAAAATTAATAATAAATGGCTACTACTTATTGACCTAAAACAATCACAATGTACAACATACAAGCATGGCATTTCTCTGAATCAAAGGAACTTTTAAAGCCCCCCAGCTAAAAACAATTAGAAAGCGCACACTTATAAGGTAGTCAGAATGTACACCAGTCTTCAACACCTCATATGAAAACTTAATAGACTTCTCCAAGTGGAAGAAGTAAAGAGCAAAAATTCTTGTTGAGTGCATAGGAGTGATTGGATGATATCCGATAGAGTTATGTAGTGATAATGTTTGTTATATGTAATTACCATGTCGGGTTAGGTCCTATTGGAAGTCTTGATGTATTTTATAAATACTTACATGTTTATAAGTGTCAAATATTTTCTCTTATGTATTTTGGTACTCTTTTATTTACAACTTTAATAAAGGTTTGTATCCACACCTTATACTTCCCACGGACTTATGTTTAGTAGAAAGTCTTTTAAGCATATACTGCTATAGATACTTGTTAAAAACTAAGAAAAAACATCGTATAGGATTTCGAGTTACCATGATTTTTAAGTATAAGGGTATGAAAGTATAGGTATACTTCAAGTACCCGCTCCTTATATTTTGTAAATTAACCTTGGTATTGCATAATTACAATTTTAGTGAAATGGAGCTTTATATTCTCTGCATGTATAATTATTCCTTTTTCTTTTCTTAAATCCTTTATACATGTTTATCAGGTATTGAGAGAAATAAGGTCTATCCTTTTATTGTTTTATTTTGAAGTTGAACTTGAGTAGTTTTCCACTAGCTTGCATATATACATAGTCTATTTATAAACTTCTTCTCAAGTACCTACAAACAATGTCTCTTTTAAATGGATCTTCATTATGAAAACACATGTAATATAATTATACACCATGTTTAGTGTTTTACTATTGTGTTAGAATACAATCCGTTAACAAGATGATTCCTTTTCTTCTCAAACAATTCCTATAAGGTACAATCGAAATTTAAGATTTAATAAAATGTGAAAATTAAATCGTCTTTGCAGCATTGTAAAAATGATATAGAAAAACTTATTTTCTTATAACTAAAACAAAAACAAGTTTGGTCCTATTTTCGACGTCTGGGTGCTTCACACTTTTGCAAATAAATTCAATTTAATATATGATTCACACTTTATAAAATATATATAAGTAAATGTCTGATTCATCTAAAATTTTGTGTGCATGCAATATAATGGAAAATAGATATGCAGAAACAAAACTGATTTTTTATGTAGATTAGGCAAAGCTAATTTATTTGTAAAGCAAGAAATCAATGTCACTATTAATTTATTCTATCACTAGTAAAACTCTCATGATTAATGTAATAGCGATTTATAGGCACTAGAATCAGAAATAAATATGCTCTAGCTGACAAACTTGTATTTTATGAATGTATGATACTTTTGTTGTTTAGGTAAAGCCAGCTTGTTTGCTTTTGCCGAGGTCAATTATATTGAATGTAAAAGTAAAGAAGAAAATAAAGTTTGTACTTGTAAAAAACGCTTAATGTTCTTAGAATCAATTCCAATATATCATATGATAATTATTGAATTTCTTAAGAATGATTTCTACATCGGAAGGTAGATGTCAATGAAAGTTTAAAAACTAATCATTTTAAAATCAAATACATGAATTCATATCATATTTACTTGCATTTCTAAATCTAAAAGGTCAAAGTCAGCGAGATTTTCAATTTCATGTGATTTCAATTTTATAGGATGTGACATGCATGTAATACTTTATGTTATTTATGTGAAGTCCACCCTCCACCCTGTGTTTAAATTTTCAATTGACCAATACAATTGCAAGAAACATCAATTTTTCCTAAAAACTCAATTTTTCAAAAATAAACTTATATATAAAGAGATATTAAAAATCTATTAAGATTTTTATTATATATATGTGTGTGGATTATAACTTTTAATTAATTTTTTATATTTATGATTTGGCTATCATTATATTTAATGCTTATTCCAGTCATTTTTTTTACAATATATGAATTATGACATTTATTAAATATAGCATAATTATTTCATGGGATAGTTGGCTCAAATTCCACATTGAACATTTTTTTTTTCAATTTTTAAACCTTATTTTTGAGTGCCAAGTCAACATTTTAGTGTCATATTGTCTCCAATGAAATCACTGTCACCTAACATCATTAAAAATTTGAAGTAAATTAAGTCTTAAACTAAAAATTTAATTAATTTTAAAATTATGAGAATTTGATTTAAGCAATTAAAACAAGTGAGATTAAAATTACCTATTAATTAAACTACAGGCATCAACAACACAATTAAACCAATATAATATTTCAAGTATTTCATAGGTAGATGCTTATAATATAATGTTGGCCAACATTAAATAATTGACTCAAACTAGCAATAACATTGAACCTATATTATTAATTTAGTATTTAATAAAATAATATTGTAATACATTAAATACATTTTATTAAATATTATTAGTAGTCAAACAGTTGAATTGACCAGGTGGGTACTATTGCTTTGGGTTCATTGTACAAAATACTAGTGGCACCGGTTGCACTTAATGTGGTTGAGCATGATATGTCAAACATCAAAGAAAAAAAATGGTAAATATATATTAGCATATTTAGTCAATTATAATTAAAATTTTGATATAAATTGATAGTGATAAATATATATTAACATTCAAATAAACATTTTTATTTATCATTCTAGTCATAGAAGTTTGTCATGGTATTTTTTTTATATTTATTTCTTTCACATTACATGTGATATTTTATTAATATATACTCAAATTGAAATCATACACCTCATGTTCTAGAGTTTTCATCTTCACAGGTATCAATTACAAAGGTAGGGGAGATAGGTTATGTTTAATATGCTAAACACAATGATTGCAATCCCTATCCTTCCTAATTAGATTATGTAGGAGTTTCAACTCGTTGTTATCAGAATACTTGTTATTGTTATTGGAAGAAAAAGAATAAGATATAAAAATTAATTAAAATTAAAGAAAATAAATTTTATAAAAAGAAAGTACTTTATTTTTCTAGAATTAAACCAAACTCATTCTTGTCATATGTAATTGGATATACAACTTAAAAGGATTTCAAAATCCAAAAGCTAAATGTCAATGAGATTTTAAAAACTAATATTTTTAGAGTTAAATCCAATGCATCCAATCATATTTAATTGGATTTCTAAACATGGAGGGTAAAAGTCAACCACATTTTAGATACCAAGTTGTCTCAACTTTTTAATATTTGATATGTAATTCTTCATGACATTAATATGAAGTCCATTTTCTCCTACAAATATCCAATTGATCAATATGATTTCAAGAAACACGAATTTCACTTAACAAACATCGAGTTTTTTTTTTATTTCATCCCTCTTTTATACCAATATTATTCCAAATGACTAATTTTTCTTAACAAACATTGTGTTTTAGATTTGATCATCACATCGTAAGGTTTCCACCTTAAGAACACTTTTGTTTGACATTATTTCCATAAAAGCTTGTTGTGGAACTTGTTTTATATTTACATTTTCCACATTACATGTGATATTTTACTCATATCTACTCATATTAAAATCATACGCTTAACTTTCTAGGCCTTTCGTCATCACAGATAACAATTACAAAGACATGGGAGATAGATTATGCTAAATGTGTTATAGACAATGACTGCAATCCCTACCCTCCTTATTTGGATTGTATGGGAGCTTCAACTCGTTGTTACCAGAGTACTTGTTATTGTTATTGGGAGAAAAATGAACCAGGTATAAAAATTAAAATTAAAGAAAATAAATTATATAAAGGGAAAGTAGTTTATTTTTTGAAAATCAAACCAAACACATTCAGATTATATATGATTGGATATCTAAACTAAAAAGATTTAAAATACAAAAAGGTAAAATTAAGGACATTTTAAAAACTAATCTTTTTAGAGTCAAATTGAATGCATCCTTATCACATTTAATTGGATTTCCAAACATAGAAGGTAAAAGTCAATGACATTTTATATATCAAGTCTTTTTGAATCTTTAGTATTTTTCTTGATGTTTGGTCCCATCAGTATGAAGTCCATCCATTGCTGTCAATATAAAATTGATCAACATGATTCCAAGAAACACCAATTTCTCTTTACATACAGTATCAAATTCCAATCGCCTATTGAAATCAATGTTATTCCAAAAACACACCAAATTCTCTTAACAAATGTTAGGTTTTAGATCTCATCCACATGTCTTAATATTACAGCTTAGAAGTTTGTCATTGTATTTGTTTTCATTTTAACTCTTCTTCCACATTACAAGTGATATGTTAGTCAAATGTATTTATTATATTATTATCATATACTTAACTTTAGACATTTTTCATCCTTAGGAATATCAACAACTCAATGTTCTATAAACAAGGATTGCATTTTCCACCTTCCTGATAAAAATAAAAGTGTGAACATTTTAAAAAAAATTATTTGAGCTTGTATGGATTAAGGGCTCCAATAGGATAAGCTTTGTGTTGAATAATAGTGTGAACATACACGTTTCATATTTAAAATGTATAAGAGTGAAGAATAAAACAAAAATGTTCCTTATTTGTTTTATTACTTTGTGAGTATATTGATTGTAATATTTCAAATTATTGCTATTATGAAAGTTAAAAGTAACTTAGTGTTAAAAAAATATTTAAGATTTAACAATTTTGGGTTGAGATTATTGTTATTGTAGCAAAAAGTGACATATAAAATACTTGTTGTGATCGTGTTGGTTAGTGAAACCTTTGTAAGATTGAAAAAGAATTGGACATACCTCAGTTTGAATGAAATAATCTAAGAACTCTAGTGTTCTTTTTATTTTGTTCTCCTTCATGTTTTTCTTTGGACAACATATTTCAAAATTGTTTAAAAACATTGTTCTTGCAAAAATCTTTACAAAAAATTTTAAAATTCACATATACAATATTTAACCCTCATTCTAATGTGTTTCTTTTATTTCATTTACATGTTATATTACGTCACATATAATCTCAAAGTAGTTATTGACATCACAAGTCTATATGCTTAAGTGGAAGTTGTAGTTTTATATGAATAAATTTAGTTGAATGGGAGTTGTTCAAATGGCACTAATTTTTGTACCAAATAAGCAAATTGTGATTTTTAAAGGAATCAAGTGAAAAAAAATGAAAAAATTAATAGAAACCATTTAGTAAAACTGTTTTCTTTAGAAAACTCTTTTAAAAAAAATTAAATGAAAAATTAGATAAAGATATAAATGTTTTAAAGATTAAAACATAATTAATCGAAAATATTAATACAATAGTAACAGTTGATGGACTAGTCCTCACCATTGCTATAATAAAACCTATCAAATTGGATTTTGTCAATAACTATTACAAAAATGGTTTCACATTGACAAAAAAATTGACAAGTATCCTTTTTAAAAAAAATTGAAATCATAATGGATGAAATCAAGTAAACATTTATAATATTTTTTTTTTCATTAATTCACTTATCGTCTCTCTATTAATTGCTATATAAATATTATGCTTAATAATTTGAAAATATGAAAATAGAAACAAAATCTATGAATTTTCATTCAACTTCCTCTCTTTGTGTGACATCCACTTTATATAATGTCATCATACTCTTTGGTACTAATTTGATTAAGTTACTAGGTTATTGGTTGATGTCATGAGTCACTAGTTTGTTTGGTTGAAGCACACATTTATACCCACACACCAATATATAATATTTGCAACATATACATTAAAAAAATGTATTAGTATAGTGGTTGTATTGTTTTTCCATATCTCTCAAAATCTAGAATTGTATATCTTAAAAATCAATTTTCATTATAGAAAGCAATTTGAGTTTGAAAATTTTGAAAATTATTATGGAGTGCTTAAGAAATGATGAATAGTTAACGTGAAGGTAATGGGTTCAATTTTCAAATAATGTGGTTTTAGTCTAATTATGTCATATTCTAATGATTAAAAAATATTTAAATATGTTCTTGGTTCTTAAAAATTTTATAAATTTTGTATTTGGTCTTTAATAAAAAAAAATTATTTTTCATCTCTAAAAAATTTACAAATTTTACATTTGATCCCTAAAAATATTTTTTTTTAATTTTATACCTTATATTATGTTAGTTTAGCTAAGTCATCCCTAAAATAATTTTGAATTTTTCTTTTGGTTTCTTAATTTTTTATCATAATCGTCAGTATATTTTTTGCTAGATGATGACATCTCAAGTTAACAAAGTCAACGTAATAGCAGAGACCAAATACAAAGTAAATTTTTTTAAGGATCAAAAGTCAAGAAAAAATAATTAGAAATTAAATACAAAAATTGAAAATTTTTCAAAATTAAAAATATATTTAAATCATAAAAATATTATTTTAAAAATAAAAAATATAAATAAATAGCCATAACCATACTTATCTTTTCACTAATTATTATTATTATTATTAATTCAAAATAATAATAATTATTATTATTATATATTTTGTACACATTTTTTTATTTATTTTATTCCTCAATTTTTTATTGGAACCATCAATCTCTCCTTTTCTCTTCTTTACCACCTATTTTTAACCGAGGATGGAGGACCACCACCAATACCTCTTTTAAAACTTTATAATTCATTATAATTACTTAATAATTATGAGAAAATGAAATGATTTATGTTGAGTAAAAAATAAAACAAAAATTAAATTAATGCATGCCAATATATTATAAAATCAAAATTTACATTTTATTTAAAAAATGCAGACAAATAAACAAATAGATTCATAATAATAATAATAATAATAAAACAAACGGGTTGATGCTAATCTCAAGGCCAATAAGACCCGACCCGACCCGACCCTGTAGAAGCAAATATCATTTGGGTTATTTGAGTGGAAAGTAGCAAGCTTAGAAAAGTAACATTTGAATGACAACTGTATTTGGCGGGTGAAGAGAGAGGAACCACCATTTTCACTTGCCCGTTATCACTCACCAACACCATCATCGTCTTTTTCTTCTTGGAAGCATAAATAGTAATAATAATACTAAAAAAAATAATGTGGAATCTTGAACATGATTGGTACTCTCCCAAGAGTCTCCTCAGCACTCCCACTCATTATGATTTTCCAGTACATACATTATGAATCTTCTTTATGCAATCTTGTTTCAAGTTTTCAATTCTTTTTCATTTTTTTATTTGTTTATTAATTTTTGTGAAGGGTGATCGGTTCATTCCCAATAGGAGTTTGATGGATCTTGATCAAGCCAAAAGTTTGCTCACAAACAGCACCAAAAAAAATCAGCAGAATAAACAATTCAATGTATGTTCATTCATTCCTTAATAGTTTCATCAGTCTTTTGGGTTTGTTTCTTCTTTTTTTTTTCATTTGTTTTTTCATGTTTAAGAAACACAACTTTTGATCCTTTTGATGGTTCTTTGGACTGCACTCCTTTTTAAAGTTGTCATCTTTTTTCACAAAACTCAAGGAAAGTCATTCTTGTTGAAATTCTTGAATGTGTGTTTTATTTTTTTCCTTGGTCAGTTGTTGTTTTACCACATTTACAAAATATTTTTTTTCTGGCCTCTGGAATATTTGATGTATCAAATATTGAATATTTTTATTTGTTTATTTATTTATTTATTTCCATTGTTAAAGTTGTCTCTTGGTGTGTTTTTCTCCCTATATTTCAATGACAGGAAATGTACAGACAGATAGTGGATGAGAAACTAAGTTTGGATTCAGAAGGAAGGCCATTTAAGATGTTAGTTTTTAGGGGAAGTCCAAAATCAAGTAGAAAATCCATTCGCCATATTGATGAGATGCGAGAGGAAGAAGCAGCGGCATTGCAAAACACTAGCAATCAACATCACTATTGTAGAAGATTGCCTAAGGTTCTGTTCATATCAGTGTGCTTTCTTCTAATATCTTTGTTTATAATAATAATAATAATAATAATAATAATAATAATAATAGTGATTTTATATTCTGTTTTATAGATAGGGTGATCAATTTATCCATATATTAAAAACATTTATTATTGCGAGTGATAGAATGCATATCTGTCTATGCAAAATGCACCTTTATTTGTCTTTTGTGTGACTTTGTTCCAAGTGTTATCAGTAGCAACCATTTCAAAAGCAGGAGATTAAATGTCTGATATTTTTTGTGATTGTTGGTAAAATAAGTTCCTAAGTTGCTATTAAAAGAAGGCTGGAGTTGTTGTCTTGGGGTTCTAGGTTTCTTTTTTTTATTTTTTTATAGATAATTTAGTGTTCTTGATCTATTAGTAATATCATATTGCTAGTAAATCCTAATATCATTATGTTTTATAAACTTGTAATGAGTGATAAAAGGAATAATTGCTTATAGTAAACTATTCAGATAAAATAAGAGGGAGAAAACTGCTAACTTGTGTTTTCCTCAAAGTAGCTACAATATCCATTATACAAATCCATGATCTCATGCTGTACTCTGATTGCATAAATTAATTACTACTCATGCAGAAAGAATCAAGGATATTGGATGCACCAAATATTAGAAATGATTACTACTCAAACATCATGGATTGGGGGAAAAACAAGATTCTGGCTGTTGCTTTGGACTCAGACATGTACCTTTGGAACTCAGAGAATAGTAATGTAATTAATTTGTTTAAGGCCACTAACATCGATTTTCCTACTAGTGTTTCCTGGTCAGAGGATACCAAATACTTGGCAATAGGATTTATGAACTCAAAACTTCAACTCTGGGATGCAGAAACTTCCAAACCAGTATGCATATTTCTGTTTATCTGGCTTCTTTAGGATCAGCAAGTAGTTAGTTATTCACTATATCTGGGTGAACATAATTCATATTTTTTAACTTTCAGATAAGGATCCTTCAAGGTCATCGTCATAGGATAGCAACTATTGCATGGAATGGTCATATTTTAACTTCTGGAAGCCATGACAAATATATAATCAATCATGATGGTATTTACTACTTCCTTTTAACCCTTTAGATTATTGTAAGTATAGCAAGATACTGATAAAATGACATAATATAACATCTTGATGTTTCGTGTTCATGTAAGCAGTTAGAGCAAGAAATAATGTGATTTCTCGGGTAAAAGCACACAGAGCAGAAGTTTGTGGTTTGAAATGGACAAGGGGCAACATATTGGCAAGCGGTGGAAATGAAAATCATATTTATGTGTGGGACTTGGCTAAAATGAGTTCATCCAATTTCTTGCACTGTTTTAAGGATCATTGTGCTGCAGTCAAAGCACTTGCCTGGTGCCCTTATGATTCAGGTGTACTTGCTTCTGGAGGTGGTACTGAAGATGGATGTATCAAGTTATGGAATGTGAAAAAGGGAACCTGCATTTGCAGCACAGATACCAAAGCTCAGGCAAGATAGTTATTTGTTTTCCTTGTTTCCTTAACTGTCTTATATGTTACATTAATTTGTTAATTTAAGAATTAAGCATTGTCCTTAGCCAACAAGAATTAATCACCATTTTCTTAATTGCTTAATATTTAGTCCTTTGGTCTGATGCATCATGTTTTTCTCTAGCTGAATAGGTACACATAATTATCTGCAGTAATCTGGTAGTGTATGCAGGTTTGTGGATTAGAATGGAATACACATCACAAGGAGCTATTAAGTGGCCATGGCTTTAGTACAAGTACACATCACAACCAACTTTGCTTGTGGAAGTATCCATCCATGACTAAAGTGGGAGGCTTGGACCGTCATGGTTCCAGAGTCCTCCATCTATGTCAGGTATGCCGCAAGTCATAATTTAAATTCTAGCACCAATGCACCATCGACCAATGTGAATTTTTAAAGGTTGTAATGTAAGGCATGCAATTGGCAATAGTATTTGATGTTATGTTAGTGTTTGGATTTTGTTTGTATACAAGTACACACAAGTTGATTACTCCAACTTTGGTCAACATATAAACATCTAAATAATTTAAACTTTGAACAGGTAATTAGTTCTTCAAAATTACATTATATTCTTATGTTTTGCAGAGTCCTGATGGGTTAACAGTGGTGTCAGCTGGGGCAGATGAAACTCTTCGCTTTTGGGATGTATTTGGGCCACCTGTCACTAATACTTCTGAGATCTCAGATCTGGGTAACCTTTTGTCTCTCAAGGTGTCCCCAATAAGATGATGGAAACAAGACAATTTTGTTCACTCATGATTATATTCTTTTGTGTAAATAGTAATGTTCGTATAGTCACATTGATCTTAATATAGCGGTGATTTATAATTTAACAATGTGTAAGATTTACTGAAAGAGAAGTACATACTATATTGGTGAAGATTCCTGTATTTGTTAATTGGCAAAAGAATAGTGAAATTGAAACAGTTCACTCAGACTAGCTTTACCATATTGTTTGATGTATGAGACAGGAATATTATGGTTGGATAAATATCTAAGTAGGTGTTGATTAATTAGGACAAAATTTGGAAAAAAAAAAAGACGTTACAACCTGAAGTCAAACTCTAGTATGTGTAATGATTCTTCTTTTCACTTTTTCCATCATTTTTCTTTGCTTTTGGCATAAATAGGAGAGTCACTCACTGGTTTGCTTGCATAGACATATTGGGTTTGTTAGTGTCTTATCAGTAATTCTATGTTGTTTGACCTCCATAATCAAGAAAACATTGGAAGGACGAACATTCAATATTTACAACAATAAACGTGTTAGTTTATATAAATATTGAAAAATTCATTTTTAATTTTTCTCTTTTCAATCGTTATTAATTTTTGGCCCCTTAATTTATAGAATGTGTCAAAAATAAATATGATTATAGATTATATTATTGATTTTGGTCAATTTGATGTTAATTTCAGTCACGTTGATCCTTATTTTTAATCATTTTCTAATAATGATGAATTTATTTATCATTTATTTTATATTAATTTTATTTTATTACATTTTATTAAATGAAAAATCTATAATCAATGATTGAAATTAAAGACACTAAAAATAAACTTTTTGATATTTATAGGAAATAAAAGCATGTTTAACCTAAAAAAATTATTATAGACAATACATTCTTAATGGTTTGAGTAAAAAAAATTATGTAAGGCAAAGAAAATTTATCTTTTATTGAATTCCATTTGGAAACATGGGACATTTTAAAATTTAAGTAAATTAATTTTATTTACCTCTTTACCCTAAAAAGAAGTATTGTCATCTTTATTAAATAGTTACTAAAATAATAAAATTATATAAGTAATCTTTCTATTATTAAATATCTATTAGTTTAGTCTTTAAGTTTATGTATTTTAGTAAGAGTATAGTTTCTAGGTATAATCGTCCATGTATTTGAAAACTTGATCGGATCTGCTAGTTCAATTGTCAATCAGAAATTGATTCGATGGTCTATATGTTAACAACAAAAAATGGGAATAGTTTAGAACTAATGAAAATCAATCAAGAACCGATCAAACTAGTCCAAAATTAATAAAAAAAAAAAAAAAAAAAACTAGTGTATCAAACTAATTTGAACCAATATTGTTGAATTCTTCATTTTTTTTAGTTGTTTTTATATTTTTTAATTTAATCAAAAACATTTCTAAGATAAATAAAATTATATATTTAAATATTTCACATAAATATGAATTATTTTATTGATTATTATTAATTAATTTTTTATAAAACATATAATTTAATCATTTATATTAATTTATAATTTTATATTTTAATTTCTCGTATTTATAATTTTATTATTTAAAATAGTATATAACATTAAAAATATACATTTATTTATTATTGATTCGACTGCTATTTAGAACATCAAACCTTAAATCAATACCTTCACAAGTTTAATTACCAATTCAATTTTAAAACCATTAACTCCATGTAACATAGAACTTATCACAACTAATTCATTCTTTATACTCACCTATATATAGGTTTTTTTAAAATCTGTTCAATATTAATGCGTGCCATTTGTCATACCTTTACAT
>JAMLFT010006126.1:0-16462 GCA_026544285.1 Pachyrhizus erosus
TATATATACATATGTTTGTGTGTGCGTGTGCGTGTGTGTGTATGTATCAAACCCGCACAAAACTTGTAAAGTTAATTCTCTTATATGCATGCAGTGTATGATTCCTATGTTAGGCATTACTAGTTTTTCATTAAATGATGTCATGCAAGAGGCACCTATGTAGTATTTATATGGTGCCCTAGCACTAAGCCATGGAATAACCCAAAAGCTCGAAGTGACACTAAGCCTGGAATATCATTAAGTTTGGGGTGGCACTAAGCCTGAAGTATCATGATGCATGATTTATTTCGATATTTTTGTTTGGGTATTAAAGTTGAGAGAGATAAAATAAATTTTCATGGGGAACACTTACCTCTCAATAAAAAGGAACTTTTCATTTTTATTTCACAAACATTTTTCCCTCATAAGGATCCAAGTCACAAGCCTTGAATAAAAAGAAGTGTTTAAAGCTAATTAAAACATCTTGTAATATTTTAGAAATAAAGAAGTTAGAAATTATAGTATACTAAGTAATTTGATAGTAAGATCATATAAATATAGGTACAAATGTAAATAAATAAAATTGAAGAAATATAATATAAGTTTACTATAACTAAAAGTTGCACATAAAAATCATGCATTAGATTGAAAACAATTTAGAGTAATTAAAGGAAATTTTGAGTGAGAAAAATCTCAAAAATAGAAAACTTTGTGTTTGGAATTGAAATTTTGTAGAGAGCTTCTCAAAAGCTTAGTAAAGTATTGAAACTTTTCTCTTAATTTTTCAACTACCAAAACTTCCTCAAATCCCGTTCTATTTCATAACCAAAGAGTACATTTTAAAGAATTTATTCCATATTCATACTTATCCTATCTGATTTATAGTTAATTATCTAAAAATGAAAATTCACTAATTCCAAATTTTGTAGGATCCTTGTGAAGTCCATTTTCAACTAAAATTACATAGCAATTGTCAATGCCAATAAGTATAGTTAGCCATTTTTATCCCACAACAACACAATATCATGGTCAACAAGACAAGTTGCATTATAAAAGTCAATAAAAATTACACAAAACTCAAAATAACATGGGACCAAAATCATTATAGAGAGGACAAGTAAATCTACAATACTACCAAAGGGAATTAAAAACAAAGATATGTAGCAAACACAATGCAGACCATAACACAAGAATGATGTTGTCTCATAATTATAGCATATAATATACGATGCTTTAAGTCATTCCTTCACTTCTAAAATCTTTCTAATTACATGTAGATCAAAAGTGTAGTTTAATTGGTTTCTAAAACTCCTAGGCAATAACACAAATAAAAATCCAAGTCATGCACACTTCACATGTAAAGATCTAAATTTCCACATCTACACTAGTGATTATTACATAACTTAACCAATTTATTAAAGTAATTTGAAACCATTATCTATTCAAATGCCCACAAGTAACTTACCTAAAGATAAAAAAAAAATCAAAATCCCCAAACCATTTAATATACACATTAGAGGCCTATATCAATCTAGTACTCACTCACTAATCACCTTTTTTATATACATAATTATTTAGCTCCAATCACAAGTCCAATGCAATTAAAGTAGTAATAAATTTGAGTTTAAACATCTCTTAAAAAACATTCACAAGTTAACCATAGAATTGACTAGCCTTGCTACTAATATAATTAGCACTAGAGAGAACATAATTCTTCTAATTGGAAACAACCAAGTCAACAAAAATTATAAAGGAGCAAACTAAGTTGGAAACATAAACATGCATGTAATGCTTTAATCATGGATTACAAAATTAATAATATTGATATCCTAAATGTATTCTTTAAGCAGTTTAATCTATTTCTTTGAGCCAAGGTTTGCCAAAAGTGAACAAGTGACATCGTGACTAATTACTACATACAATCATGACAACTAACATATATGTACCTTATAAAGAATCAACTTTGAATCTTCAACAATAAACCCCAAAAGCGTTAAGAGTGGGGAACCTCCTAACCCTCATCATATGCCAAAAAGGTACAATACCTCTCATTCATCCCTTTACCTGAGAGTTTTTTCGGGGGACTATTGAGAGTGCTCTAAGACGTTATCCTTCATCATAGAAATTTTTCTTTGACCTCTAGTTGGTGTAAAATTCTTTTATGCAAAGTGAATTGATAAACAAAGATTGTCAAATTAAAGAGCATAGTAAGAATTGGTTTTTTTAGATAAAGAATTCGAATTTACTAGTTGAATATATGTACAAGAATGTGCTCAGAACTTTGAAGAGGTTTAACACTTGAGATTGTGGAAGTAAGGTCAAGATCAAGCTCACAGTGATGAAAGAATCCATTATTATGTTTTGACCTAGAATAAAGGAGAGGATGAATTGAAATTGGAAAGGTATAAGGAGTGAGGTTCACTGCACCTTGAAGAACAAGGAAGAATGATAGCGATCCTGGCTCAATTGCTTTTGATTGGAATTTTGTAAAGGTAGGCTGTTAAAAGGGATAATGTTTACTAATTTGGTTTGTAGAAAGAAATTGGAGGTGACAGTAGAGGCTTAGGTGTCACCTAAAGGGAATAGTTATGAAAGGGTATGTGATAGTGGACTAAGGTGTACTACAAGCTAGCTGGAAGCATAAGGTGGTTAGAAAAATTGAATAATTATAAAGGAAATTGACTTAACAATTTTAGGAGTAGTAAAAATAATAATAAAATTAGTATAAATTTATTTTGACATAAAATATATATATAATTTAGGATATAATAAAATGATCATAAAATAAATTTAAAATATTAGAAATATCTATAAAAATTATTTTAGAGAATGGAAATAATAGAACAAATAACAGGAATTGTTATAGCAACATTAATATCTCTAGAATTTAATCTAAGTATATTACGAGAATAAGAATAAAATTTAGATTTTATTGACATAACCCACAAATCTCAATATAATTATTTAAAAACTTGGATCATTTAGGAGATAGAATTTGTGCTCATAAATTGAATCTAAGAGTTACAAAGTGTTTATTCCTCCTTAGATGAATTAGTGATCATGAAGTCATTAACCACAAGCACACCTCACTAAAACATTAGTTATTCTTTAATCGTAAATCTTAATTTACTATCTACAAATTAACAACAACAATAATAATTATATATATATATATACACACACACACACACATGTATTTGTATGTGTGTTATAGCAGCTTATAGACTAACGTCAAAATAGGATGTTACAAACAAGACTAAAGTGATAGACAACACTTTCAAATTTTAATACTTTTAGGGAATTAGGTGATAATGTATTTTGTACATTTGTGTACCAAAGATGTTATTTACATTATCATAAATTTAAAATATAATTTATATGATGATTTTTTTATTAATTAAAAATTTAATTATAATATAATTTATACATTTAGAAATATTTAGTCATTATAAATTATAAATTTTAGTTATAAAAAATAAAATTTATCTTATGTAATGCACATGCTAAAATACTAGTATATAATAATTGATTAAAAACACTTTATATGTACAAATAAATAAAGAATAAATTACAGTAACATTTCCTAAAGTTTGTTAAATTACACAAAAATTTTCTTACTTTGTTGATCATTACAAACTGAAGTTGATGTAATATATAAGAAGGTATCAATATAATTTTTTTTAAACATTAAAGGAGATTAATATAATATATAAAGAGATATAAATATAATATTTTCAAACATTAAAAAATTAATATAAAAATGATAAAAAAATAATGCTATGTTTAATTAATGTAAAACACAAGAATATCAATATAATTTGTTTTAAATCTAACTAAAAGAATGAACAATATAAACAAATAAGACATAAAATTTGTTTTAAATCTAACTAAAAGAATGAACAATATAAACAAATAAGACATAAAAGTGTCTATTTTAACTAGTTTATTAGTAAGTTATTGAATTACTTTATTTAAGCTTAAAAAATAATTTTTTTTAAGAAGCACATATAAATTCCTTCTTAAAAAAACCTACCTTCTTTGAAAAAAATAATTTATATATATATATATATATATAAAAGTAGAAAATCATTTATTTTATTAAAGTTATATGTTTTTTTAAAAAAGTTTAAACAAACATGCCTTTGTTTACGTGGTAATTTTATTTTATTTTACGTGACAAGTTATTTTTCACTAATTATGAAATGATTTCTCTAACCATAAAATCTATCGAAAATTTGTGTTCTTCATTACAAAATTCTTTTACTACCCAACTCTCGCGTGGGATTTACTTCGCAATTATTAGAAGTATTTATTGGGTTGAAACATAAAAAATGTTCTTTCACTCTTCACTAAGTAGACAAAAATAATAATTAAAAAATCATTGTTATCAGAACGATCATCAACACGTGTACAGTTTGGTTGAAATTGTACGAGAATCGCTACGAATTCATTTTCCATACTGTTTTTTGTCCGTTTTGGTTTAACTCCGACGAAAAAAATAAAATATAGAAAACAAAAAATGAAAACACCGTTGGATGAATCAATGACCTATCCAATTTTCCAAATCCAACGATCCTCATTTCTTTCTCTCTTCCACTTTACACACGAGACAACCTCAACGTCGGTAAGAGAGAAGAAAAGAACCTGTTCCTCCACAGAAAGGTGATTGGTTTTGTCGGAGTCCACCGATCTCATCGATCCATGACCACCATCCCCATCTTCCTTCTCCTCTTCTCTTTTTCCTCGTCCTCTTCTTTTTCCTGAAAAGAAATTTCTGGGAAAGTGAGGGAAAAAACGAGAGAGAGAAACAAACAGGGTTGGAGAGGGAAGAAGAAAAAGAAGATTGAGAAAAGAAAAAAGGGGAAGTGCCCTGGTAATTAAATTGGTGAAAGATTCAATTTTGATCGGTGGTTGTTTGTTTCTTTAGTGGGTTTTTGTGAATCGATGGAGATGGACAGCATTGACTGTGTGTCATTCTCTGATGGCATGGACGAGGATGAGATCCAACACCACACTCTGCATCCTCATCACCACTCTGAGTTTTCTTCTAACAAGCCTCGCAATGGTGGTGCTAATAACAATAATGTCATGGGAGCCACGGCCATTGCTCCTGCAACCAGCGTTCACGAGTTGCTAGAATGCCCTGTTTGCACCAATTCAATGTATCCTCCAATTCATCAGGTCGGCTCTTGCACCCTTTTTTTTATCTGTTTGTATTTTTGTTTTGTTAATTTGGTGTGTAATTGCAAATTGGGGCTGTGGGGGAGCCAAAGGGTTTGTTTTGTTCCTAATGTTTATTGAGATTTGTTTGGTGAATTTGATTGCTTTGGAGAGGGATTGAGTGAATTTTAAGCATTGGTTTGGCCTTCTCTTGGGTTTTGGGTATCTTGGATTTGGTTTTGGAGTTTTGGGTTTTCATTCCATCTGGGAAAGCATTATTTATCAAGGAGCATGTCTGGTTAACCAGAATTGATGACATTTGATTGATGAGTTTAGAGTTATAACAATGCTTGCAACGGTAATACGGTGTTAAGTCAGGGAATTTGACATGGCGATGTATTTTTATCACTGTTGTTAAATGGTGGTGCCATGACAGAATGGCATGACAATTCTTTTGCAAACTGCCATAGGCAATTTGTTAAGGTAGGCCAGCAATGGTGGCACCATAGGCTGCAACGACATGGTTATATGACAGAATTTTGGCCTTCCTCTATAATCCTCCATCCACCATTGATAACACACTGATTTTGATATGACCTTTGTTATTTAGAATGAAATATTTTGGCTGAGGGAAGCTTGTTTTTGCTGTTTCATTTTCTGTGTAAAAATTGCAAATTGATTGGTTTACTTAGTGCTACTGCTTAGTTACTGTTTCCAGTTCTGAAAATATCATGCATTGGAGAGATAGGTTGATATCTAGGGTTTGAGATTATTTATGTAATGTGCTCTGAAGCAACCAAAGAACCATGCGTTCGATTTATGATCAGTAGTAATTGAGGAAGTTCTGATCTTGGTGCCAAAATCACTCATTGTAGTAAATCTTGGTTTCATATATCTCATGTATAATGCTTCAGTATTGTAGGATGTCTATAAGTAATACCTGCAAAGCACACACAATGCAAGTATCATTCTAGGTGTACAATTTTGGCTTGGTTAATATCTATAAGACTAATCCATTTGAACTTTCATTCAGCAGTTTAATAGGCCTTTAAAGTAGAGTTGGTTGTTAACATAGTATTGAAGCTTGTTTGACCAAGTGATCAGGAGTTCAATCAGAGTCTTTCTCTATCTTTTAATAAAAAAATGTTGACTTTCACCATAAATTAGGTTGGGCTTGTTCATTGTCTGTACCTAAAAAGCTTTTGTGTGAGGGGACATGTTAGATATAAAACAATTTTTGAGTGCCTGTACCTGAGTACCAAACAATTTAAGCTTTTAGGAGATTTGGTCATTGACATGGTATAGGAGCTTTTGTGACCTAGTTTGTATTCGTTCAATCTCTGTCTCCCCATTCTTCTAACTAAAATTTGAATTTCTGCTAATGGTAAAAATGGGTGTGTGCTTATCCACCCCTCAATTCCTAAAGGATCTTGAGTGAGTGGGCATGTTAAAGATATTAAAGCTAATTGCAAGCCTTCAAGTAACAGTTTAAGCTTTTGGGCTTTACATCACTTGTTCACAATGTGGAAAGTGGTTAACCCTGTGTGACTTTTTATAATTAGACCTGAACATGACATCCAGAAATGACTCATTAAACATTTTATACAGGATATATAACATGTTATACAGAAGATGATGAAATTTTCATTCAAAAATTGGCAACTCCTTTTTTTTTTCTTTGTTAAAAAGGAATTCATTAAGAAAAAAGAAAATTACAAGGAATTCAGAGGGTAAGGAATCTCAACTATGAGCATTATGCTCCAAATAGTAGCATATTTTGTGCATTGCCATAAAATTTTAACCTCTTCTACCAAAACCACCATAGCTAGTAAAAAGAAATTTGTCCAAACCTGAAAGTCCCAAAAGGTATTCCATAAAGTGACCGCAGCAGAACCATTTGATAACAAATGAGGAATTAGTTCTGGGTGAGCACCATATGCAATACACATATAGGAGCAAAGAGCCTTTTGTGGCATCCAGACCTGCAACTTGTTAGACACTCCTATGCTAGACCACATGGGAAATATGAGAATATGGGGCAGAAGAGGAATTTGGATTGTAACAACAAAGTTCATGTGGCAAGGTGGGTAGGAGGGAAGGGAAAATGGTTTCAAGCAAAGATAAAAGGGAGGAAAAGTAGGGGAGAGGGGATCTATTCATTGAGTGGGTTTTGGGGCCTTGGGCAGGGAGATGCCTAACTGGAAGCTCTGCTGTGTTTTATTTTTTGTTGTCTTGTTTTGTGAGTGTTTCTGATTCTACAATTGGGGTGATCCCTATTTCTCGTAATAAAATACTTAGATCCTTTCATAACATTTCACTAATATTAACTCTAAAAAATACCACTCTAGGTACAGGATTTGATGTTAGGTGGAGCTTTGGACTTCCACTAGGGCTTTATATCAATATGGAGAGTAGCTCTATTCAAGAAATGAGTTGGAAATGGGAAAAAAGGATTTGTATGATAGCACCCATAACGATCACAAGAGAAAGTCCTTTCATCTGAGTTAAAAGACAAATGCAAAGAGTCAACATATGACCCTAAAGAGATTTCATTTCAGAAATATCTAATTTATAGTGACAAGTAGTAATGGATTCCTATTGTTGCATTCTCCAATAAGTTGAGCGAAAGGAAGTTATAGTTTACATTGGAGATCATAAATTCACAAAAGAATATTGACTGTATTTTCTTAAAATGGACTAGTGATCATGAATATATGTTTCACATTATATTTTGAAATCCTGATTCTTCAGGTAAACAATACTAATGAATTAAAAAACACTTTGTTTTTATGTAGAATTATTCTATTATGTTGGTTGTTGCTTGCATGATAATTTTATATTTCTATAAGTGTGCATTTATGTCTATGTTTTTTTATTGAATACCACAAGTGAATTTAAAGCTTCCTCTCTTTAGCTAGCACCTAAGTAATGCTGAAGAGATCCTTGAAATCAAACAAATACAGATGTATCATCGCTTTTGCAATAGAAGTGTCACGTGAGAGTTGTTTGAGTTTTAAAACTAGTATTGTCAATAGCGGATTGTGGAAAATTGCAAAAAGTTGAAAATCCGCTATATCATATAGCGGACAACATTTCAGGCAAATGGTGGAAGCCACATAGTGGTGGAAATATAATATATATAATAATTAAATGTGTAAAAAATTAAGCTATATGCAACCAACCCTTAAAAGAATATGTTGCTGAGTTGATGGAGAAGAAAGGAGATTGAGTTGGAGTTTACATGATTGATAGTCTTCTTCAGAGGCAAGGAATTGAACATGAATGAAAAGAGTGAAGTGTGAAAAAATAAAAGGCATTTGCTGCCTACTGGGCTTTTATTTAGTTTAAATTTACAGCCTAAAGATTAAATAAAATAAAAGATAATAAATAGATAAGGCAAGTGAACTAAATATTCAGTTTCCTCTAAATCATATGTCTTCTCTAAATCTGATGTCAAATCCTAGCAAATCACTATACATTAAATGTGTAATGTTTATTATTCCTAATTCTTAACTGGAACTAATGTGCTCCTCTACTTATCTGGCTTTTTCTATATTTGGTGAGTTGGAACATGAATTAGTAGCCTGCAGGTTTGGTGAGGTTTATGATAATTTGTTTTGGTCCTTTATATATGGGACAGTTTTTATTCATTTGCTCTTTGTCAAAGTAGAAATACTTGATTTTTGCCCCTTAAAATAATCATGTGATTGTTTGTCTTGTCTTTTTGTCCATTTCATTTTTGGAAGCTAAGCTGATATTATTGATAGTAGTATTTTGACTATTTTGTTTTATCTATGCCTTTGTGATTTTAGTTAAATTTATGTTTTCATTGATCCTTTATGGATGAGGAAATAGGAAGATGGTAGTATTAAAGCCGATTGCATGAAGATAGATCATGATCACTTAAGATGATGTTTTGAAAAATGTGATGGTGTCAAGCTGTTACACCAATAAGAATGCCTAGTTTGCTGAGTACTGACATAATACACTTCATCACGCAGATCACTCATTTATGATATTCTAATTGTATCAGTAGCCTCCAGAGTATATGGAATGTAAACCATAGATAAAACAGAGACACTATAAACTGACTTTTATGAAGTAGAACCTTAAATCCCCAATATTTTACCAAGATGATACACAAATAGGGAGGATCAGCCTTGAGGTTAGGCATTGAGTAATTACAGGCTCCATCAGGTCCTTTATATAAAGAATAAATAACTAGCTCATCAAGATTAATGAAAATAGTTAGGTTAAGTAATTTTAATTAATAATGTCATAAATTTAAATTTTATTTAAGAAATATCTCAAAATTAAATGATTAAAGTAGTGTTTATATTTAGTGACATTACTCGTAATTCAAGACAGTTTTTTTTCACCAATGAGTGTGACTTATATTGTTAATAAGTCAATAAATGCATTCATTTGCATGAAGAATGAGTGGGGATCTCATTAATGGACTTTACAATAAATCAATGATATAAAAGTGAAATTAACAATTAATATATTTAAAAATGGGTTTATGTTTGTTATAATTGGGATAAAAAATAATCCATTTGTTTCTTGTATAAAGAGCCAAAAGAATTCTTTGGTCCTAATTATAAGAAAAATAGACTCGTTTTCTAACATGTTAATTGTTAACTTTCTTTTATACCATTAATTTATTGTGAAATCTATTAATGAGACCTTCGCTTATTCCCCATGCAAGTTGATGAATTCATTGGTCTATTAGCAATCTAAACCACACTTATTGGTAGGAAAAATTATCCTTGAATTACGAGTAATGTCATTAAATATAACCATTAGTTAAATAGTTAATGTTGTGACTATTTCTGGAATAAAATTTAAATTTATGATATTATTAATAAACATTAATTAATTTAATTATTTTCATTAGTCTTGATGAATTAATTATTTGTTTCTTATATAAAGAACTAGAGATAGTAATATCTTTACTTACCTATCCTACTATGTACATAAATAATAAGTATTGAATACAAAAAATTAATATATTTAACAAACTGAAAAAATATTAAAATTAATGATTGAAGAAAATAGATTAAAACACGAGCAAGTCAATCATATTATATGCCACTAAATAATTAAGATTTTCAAAACTAAAACTAATAAATCTTATGTAAGATCAACCATGTTTCAAGAAAGATTAAATGGATTGACTATTATTGATTGAAAAAGAAATGTTGAATGAAATTAGCTATGATAATTTAATAAGTAATGTTTCATCCTAAAATGCTTCAAAGATAAATTTAAAATAAAATTATGATAATTTTGACAAATTATTTTTATTTCATTAGAATGCAATCATTCTTAGAGTTTGCTTTGCGCCCATGTAAACATTGTGCTGGCGTGGTGAATACGAATGATTTATAGAACTGATAGGGGCTTTTGAGAGTTTGGGAACTTTCCCACCAATGAATTCCCAAATTTCCACACCTCTCCCTTGGTTTCCCTCTTTTTTATAACAACCTCCTTTGGTTAGTTCTTTAACCACTGGCTAATACTGCGGATGGTAAAGCAGGCTAAGCTGTTTCAACCCTCTTTCAACCTGCCTTAAGTGGGGTGAGCCAGGTTGAGCCGCTAGAGGAAGTGGGTTGTGAAACATAGTTGACCTTGCTTAGAGGTGTATTGGTGGGTTGGCGGGTTGACCCACAAAAGGATAAAATGATGGGTTAATAGGTCATAAAAATGGCGGCTTGGCAGGTTGACCCACCAAAATCTGCCCACAAAACAAAAAAAAAAATCATCTTAATAATACTCATGAACTGCTATAAGCGTGTAACCTAATTTCATTCAAAGAGTCATTTATGATTTATTAAATGTCATTTCATTATGGACAATCCTCTTAAGGTCAAATCAGTCTTTCTAAAAAATAAAAATACAAAAATTTAAAAGGTGGGACGGGTTGGTGTGGGTTGAGTCACCTAACTTGCTTGCAAATTTTTGTGGGTTGACCTGACAGATTAAACCCACTTTGTCATCCCTAGCTAATACTAGTTAACTAAATGTAGCTAATATTTTGTTACAATGAAAGAAGCCTTTAAGGCATGGATTCTCTACTACCTAACTTATGCCCCCTTTTATAAATATCCTTTATTGGAGGTAAGCTATCACCTCAAGTGTTATTTGTGATTAAAAAGGTGTTTCTCAAACTTAGGCATACAACCTACAATGCTTCATGATATTGAATGTTGGCCATCTATTACCAACTTGAGCACAAGCTTAGTGCTGTAGTGATGAGGATGTTAAGGCTTTATACTATCATCAATTTAGAGTATAAGACTTAATAGTATAAGATTTGATAGTACAAAGCTGCAACATCCTTATCATTACAACACTAAGCATGTGCTCAAGTTGGCAATAGATTGTCAACATTCAATACCATGAAGCATCGTAGGTCTTATGCCTAAGTTTGAGAAGCACCTTTTTACACAAATTACACTTGAGGTGATAGTTTACCTCCAATAAAAGATTTATATAAAAGGTGGCATAAGGTAGGTAGTTGAAAATTCATGGCTTAAAAGCTTCTTTCATTGTAACAGAATATTAGCTACAGTTAGTTAACTATTATTAGCAAGGGGTGACAAAGTGGGTTTAACCTACCAGGTCAACCCACAAAAGTTGGCAGGCAAGTTAGGGGACTCAACCCACCTTTTAAATTTTTTGTATTTTTATCTTTTTGAAAAACTGATTTAATCTTAAGAGGATTGTCCATAATGAAATGACATTTAATAAATCATACATGACTCTTTGAATGAAATTAGGTTATAGGTCTATAGTAGTTCATGAGTATCTTTATAGGCTTTGACATCATCTTAGAATTTTGACTTAGAGCCTAACTCAACTCTATTAAACCGACTTATAAGATGAGGAGTCTCAAGCCTTATAAAGATTATATTTTTTATAACTCTAGTTGATGTAGGTTGTCAATAGAAAGAAACCATGTTAAAGCAATTTATGTAGGGAAGTGCCGGAAAAGAAAGGCTATGGTTACTGTTGTTACATTTGGTTTTATTTGAATTGTATGTTATGGGGTCTTGATCTTCAATAAGAGTCGCATTACATGCATGTATGGATGGTGTTCATCAGTTGAATTTGAATTTAGATCATACCACATGGCCTTTGATGAGTTTGTTTTCTTTGTAATTCACTTGTGTTTTTTATGGTTAAATGTGAAGCTGTTAGCATCTTCAGATGGAACATATGGGTGCCAGTTCTGTAGTATTTTTGAAATTATAAATTTGCTGGCAGGTCCAATACCACTTTGCACATGCACACTGGGTGATTGTATAGTAATTGTTGTAGTTTGTCTGGTGTAGTTGGAGTAAAATGTAAAATTGAAGCTTTTTACTACCTCTTCTTTTTAGTAATAGACTAACAGATACTTGTTCCCTCCCACCAAAGGAAAATTAAAAGAATGTAACAGTTACTTTTTATTTTATTTTCTTTTGAATTTTACTGATTACTCTGCTAATACTTTTGGACTTTTCCTTTTCACTATTTGTAAAGGAAAAAAAGACTTTGGGATATTTTCTAAATGTTAAAGTGACTTTTGGCTTAAAAAATTATTTTTACCTGTAAAATTCATTTAACTTATTTAGCCTCTCTGTACAGTTTCAATTTTTTCACTTAACAGCTTGAATTATATAGCTAATAAATAATGCCAAAACCTAGTTTGGTCTCTTCAATGTCTTATGGGAAGTACTAACAGCAATGATGCCGGAAAACAGTGAAAAGGAGAGATAATTTGATGTGGTACAAGTATTGGTATATGTTCCAAGCTATCTTTCCATGCATGTTCTCTTGCATGACCACATTTCAAATTTAAGTGCATCCAAAACCCTGCCAAATTTGAGGTGGTTTTAGTTTTAGCATAAGTGATAGGACTGTTGTTCTATGGGCCAAAATTTCTTCTTGTCATTGAAATGTTGCCTAATATTTATTCCTGCAATTGTCTTAATTTCCTCACATGTGCCTAATATTTATGTAATTTTCTTAATTTCGTCATATGAACCTATGTGGTCTTTGAAAGTTGATCGGTTCATATTGGATCATATTAGTTGACACTTGACACATGCTGTAAAAGCATGCATTTGCTAAAACGAGAAAAAGAAAAGTAACAAATAGCTTTTTTGCAGTGCCACAATGGACACACATTGTGTTCCACATGTAAAACAAGGGTGCACAATCGATGTCCAACTTGTAGACAGGAGCTTGGAGATATTAGGTGTCTGGCACTGGAGAAGGTGGCTGAATCACTCGAGTTACCTTGCAAATACTACTCCCTTGGATGTCCTGAAATCTTTCCTTACTACAGCAAGCTTAAGCATGAGACAGTATGCAATTTTAGACCATATAATTGTCCTTATGCTGGATCAGAGTGCTCTGTTGTTGGGGACATTCCTTTCCTTGTTGCACATTTGAGGGATGATCATAAGGTGGACATGCACACAGGATGCACATTCAACCATCGATATGTGAAGTCCAATCCTCGTGAAGTTGAGAATGCAACTTGGATGCTCACTGTAAGTGTTTTACATTTTTATAGTAGAGTATCACTCTCGTGTCAAACATTCATTGTGATATGCACTACCAGCTCCCATTGCTCATCAAACTTAATGTGTTTTGGTGGGAACACTCAGTTGTGGGGAGATGATGCTATGGGAAATCCTTTTAAATGCTTCTTTTGGGAAGTGATCTCTATTAATTCACTTCATTCTCTTTTACACTTGGCTGGACCATAGGTTTCCTAGCTGAATAATTAAAGAATTTGTTTCTTTTCTACCTATTAAAGAATGATTTCAAAAGTACTCCATTTAGTTGCAACTGTAGTCTTATCTCACTATTCAATATCCTCTCCTCACTGTCTGATTTTCCTGTTTGCCAACTCACATTTCCTTTGGTAGGTATTTCATTGCTTTGGCCAATACTTCTGCCTTCACTTCGAAGCTTTCCAGCTTGGCATGGCTCCTGTTTACATGGCATTCCTTCGATTTATGGGCGACGAGAATGAGGCTCGGAACTACAGCTATAGCCTTGAGGTTGGAGCAAATGGGAGGAAACTCATTTGGGAGGGTACACCACGAAGCATTCGTGACAGCCACCGTAAAGTTCGGGATAGCCATGACGGTCTTATTATTCAACGGAACATGGCCTTATTTTTCTCTGGTGGAGACAAGAAGGAGCTGAAACTAAGAGTTACAGGAAGAATATGGAAGGAACAACAGAATCCAGATGCTGGGGTGTGCATACCAAATATTTGCAGCTAATTTAATTTGGAGGGCACTTTTAATGTTTGTGTGTTGGGACACTGCAGCTGTATCTACTACACCAACTTTATGTATGTTGTATTAGTGTAAGGCACTAAGATGGCTTTTGAAATTCAAGTTTCCCAAGTTGTGTAATAAACAAGACAGTCTTCCTTTAAATTTGCTTCATCAGAATGAGACTGCACTCTGAATTTGGCCCTATTTTCTGAGGTTCTCTTGACTTGATAGAATGTCTCTTGGTCTGAAAATCACGTTCGTTGCCATCAAGGAAGTGCTTTTGCAAGAGACCACACAGTGACAAAACAAATGTTTAAGTATCTCATTAGAAATTTGTATATTCTTTCACCGATAAGACAATTTTTTTCTTTCAAGTGTTGTGTAACGCAAATTCCTTAGTGTTGAACACACTCAACTTGTGGTTGTTTGACTTGCTTTGATAATTTTGGTTTGTACCTAATTTGAGCTTTAAAGGCCTTGCAAATGATGTTCATGGTCCATCGGAGTACATGTACGATGTAAGTTGCTTCATCTCGTTATATCTGTTTATCTATTCCAATGTCAATTGATCCTTCACTTGCAATTTAAGAATTTCCAGATAGATTCTACGATAGTTACAAGTTACTTACATCCTTTCATATATTTTTGTTTGATACGAGAATTGTATTTATTCTGTATCACTTTGGGTGCGTTGATGCACCCTGTAAAAGTCAACTCAGCTATCACAAAGGATTCAAACATTTAAGGTTAGGACTGAAAATAAGCAATATTTGACATAACTGATTGAGTAAATTGAATTATATTTTTTTAAGTAAAAATAGAATATTATAAAATAAAGGAGAGATCAAACTATTTAAGAATTTTAAAGAGTTATTTCTTAGTTTTCATTTTTTTTATTTATTGGTTAATTTTTAAATTACTTATAGAATTATTAAATTTAAGTAAAGATAAAGAGTAATTTGATCTTTCATTCTTCTCTATATATTCTACCTTCAATATAAAAATAACACCACATACAAAAGGACAAACAATAAAAGGATAAATATGTTTTTAATTCTTATGAATAGAAAAATGTTAATTTTTAATTTCTAAGAAATTTCCTTCTTTTGATAAAAAGAAATTGTCTTTTTTTAGTTTATCATTTTTTTTAGTTGTGTCATGAATGATCTTAATTTAAAAAAATGAAATATCAAAAAGAGACTTTTTTTTTTTTGTAAACTGTAAGGATCATATCTAACACATTTCCAAAACAACAACTAAAATGAGGCATTTTCTAAGATTAAAACGAACATTTTCCTATTTATAAAAATTTAATATATTTACGTCTAAAAAATATTATTTTCGATGTATTATGTTTCAATTGGATGAGCAGTGATTTGAATCCATTTTCAGACGATACGTGAACCCAAAACCCAAAACCCAAATCTTATGGACTAATTGTTACTACCTTTTATATTTAGAGATGGTTCATGAACAACCATGATTGTCCAAACTTGGTCACCAAGTGAAACAAGGGCAACCTACCAAATCTCCGCATAAACATATGGATGTGTCCGTAAAAATCAAAGAGAGAAAGAGACAAGCCAGAAGTATAAATATGATTGATGATAAGAAAAGAGATAAAAAAGAATGAGGGGCATCAATTAAAGTACATGTACTGTATCATTATTCTTTATATTTCTTATAGGCCCAAAATCAATCTATCATAGGCAAAAATGGTAGCCATCATTATACGAAGAGTAGTGAGTTTGAATTAATTTTATGATTTTTATGATAAAAATAATTAATTGTTTTTTATGGTAAAGATAAAATAATAAATGATTACTTATACTTTTTCATTAGATTTTAGATCCGTATCATGCACATATTTATTTATATTATTATTCTAATATCTATAGGTTTTTTTAAATGTGTGTATACAAATAAAATAATTTAATTTTTTTAGTTGTATACTATATAATAACATTAAAATTATGGAAGTTCTTTTCAAAATAAATTAGTGACTATTAAAATTTATTATGAATTATTGTTTATAAATA
>JAMLFT010006127.1:0-16519 GCA_026544285.1 Pachyrhizus erosus
AATTTCATATATTCATGTTTAAAATCTCTCTTATATTATATATTATATATTATACTTACTGTTTTATTTTATTTTATTTAAAAATAAATAAATTCCAGGATAAGGAGATATGGAAACGGCTAAGAGATAGTGAATTCAAACTGGGTTCATCAATGCTTCTATATGAATTCAAATTTCTATTACATTTTGAACTTAATTTGTATGACATATATATATTATTAGTTTTTTTTAACAATACTCAAAATGGTAAATCAATAAAGAGTTTCAGGTTGTCAAATGCAAACTGCATTACAGATAAATTGTAATAAATTAAAATATCATTTTACTATCCAACAACTAAAAAAGTTTCTTAATAATTACCCTTGTCCAATATTTGTAATGCGGCTTACTTATATTACATGAAAATCTTTTATGTTGAAGAAATATCTTTTAAAAAACCATTTTTATATTTTAATGTTAAATTCTAAAATATTAAAATTAATTAAGGATTAAGATTTCATGCAATTTTAAAAAAATTACAAAAGATCTTTTTGCAATTATGAGAAAAGTGTCTTATAAAATTTTAAATTTAGCAGATAATATACAATAAATACAACATAATTCGTGTTTAAAGAAAAAAAATCCAAATTGTAAGCTTACATTACATTAAAAGAAGAGTTATTTATTGAGTTTTGTTAGACAATTTTGGATGGCCGTAAGTTAAAACTGGAGAGTTGATTTGATTTTATGCCAAAAGAGTAAAATATGGGCAAGTGGGTCCCAAAATTGAAATTTCTACAGATTTAGGTTGGAACCTCACTAAATGTTGAGAAATGTTGTAATAATAATAAAATCATAGTGGCATGCATGTGGCTGTTTGTAGAATAAATATATATACTGAAACAATTGAAATTTAGGTTTCAAATTTAATTGAATGTCCTATCATGTCGCTAAAGCTTTCCAACTTTGCGTGGAAACAAGACCGACAAAACTATGGTTCATTCATTTATTCACCACCACCCCAACACCTTCAGTCTGAATCAATATATTAAATTAATATAAGGTTATCAAAATAAATTAATTAAAATATAATTTTTATCTGTTCAGTATGTAATTTTAATCTTTTAATTTAAATAGAGATATTTAATCTTTTAATTTTTAACAATTTTAATTAATCTTTAATTTTGTCTATAATTTTTATATTTTTAATTAATTAAATTATTTTTTGATAATATCTTAAATGAATATATTAGGATTATAATTCAATTGTAATGAAATAAATAAAATATAAACGTATGCAAAAATAAAAATTTGATTAAAATTATAAAATTTTAAAAGTTGATGACTAAATATCTTTGTTTTAAAATAAAGAGATTAAAATTGTTTATTAGAAAATATAAAAAGAAAAAAAATATATTTAAACAAATAAATTAGATAAAATTTTAAATTAGCATTAAAGATTATATTATATGTTTCATAAAATAAAAGTTTATGATAAATAACTAACTAATAGCAATATATAAAATCTTACCTATAAATTTTTTTATTTTAAAATATACATAAAGAGATGGAAGAGGGGGGAGAGAGAGATTAAACGAGTCGTAGAATGATTCTAAGAGAAATGTTTTTCATCTTCACTATTTATTTTTTTGAAATTTAATATTTATAATAAATAATTTATTATAATCATTAAATTTTTAAAAAATAAATAATAAAAATAGAAAATAACTTTAAAAACTATATTTGTCACCAAACTTTAAAAATAAAAGAAATCTATCACCAAATTCTAAGACTCTAGGTTTTCATCTTTTTCTTTCTTTTCAAATCTCATTCATTTCGATTATTCTAAAATTCCAATATTAAGGATAAACGAAATAACAATGTTATTTTAAATTAAACAACCTTTGTTATCGTTGGTATAGATTTGTATCTTGTTGCAAAATGATGAGAAAGATTGTTAATTGCACTTGCTTTCCTTTATTTAATAGATTTTTTTAACATGTTTTTAATGTAAAAAACAAGTGTCATTAAATAAAATACAAATTAATTAAATCTAAAAACATACTTTGTAGATTGATTGTAAAAGATATAAAAATTACTTTTTATAAACTAGACACATAAATGATTGCATAAGATCGATTTTTGTTTGATATAAAAAGTTATTATTTTTTTATATCATTTACATTTATAACGGTTGTATAATCAATTTAAAATGTCATTTTTAACCAATTTTTTTAAAAAAATGTATTAATGTGTTTGATATTTTTTGTGTAAATGATATATCTTATTAATGATGTTGACATTGCTCAATATTAATATTTTAGGATTTTAATGCATTTAAACTATAAAAGAATTTTAATATAAATTAGACCTAGTTCATAAAACTAACATTGTTTTCATATAGGAAAGTAAGAGATTATGAACAAACCAAATTTAAGCTTAAATTAAAATTAATAAATTTAAATTAAAATTAAATTTAAGTTTATAAATTAAGTCTGTAAAAATAATTTAAATTATACTTTTATAATATAATTTTTAAATGAAATTTTCATTTGCAAACTTATTTTTAAAAGTAACTAAATATGTTATCAAAATAAATTTATTTTCTAAAAATATGTTAAATACTTAAAAAAATACTTTTTGAATAGAAAACTAAAGATACCCTAAATTTGACAAATAATATTGTGAGAGGTTACTAGCAAAATGAACTAATTGTAACGTCTTTTTTTATTCATTTTAATTTAAGGAAATTTTTCTAGGTATTTTAATTTTGATAAATTTTAAAACTAGACTTGTCAAGGGTTACAATTTAAAAGAAACATAATTATCGCTACTATGTTCGAGCAACTTGAAATTAAATATAAAAACTCATATTAACATATTTGTAAAGATTTAACATAACTGTAAGTATTACATATTTTAAAATATCTGCTTAATATTCATTACATTACATTAAACTGATAATAATAGGTAGTCACATCTATTCTCTCCCAAAAGTTTTTAGTCATAACACTTAGAAGGATCTTCTTCTTCTAAGGATTCCTCTCTTCTTACTTGACTATTCATTGGGACTGAACCAGTAAAGGAGTTTTAATGTGGAGGAGGTTGGACACGTTGAGGAGCTGTAGGAAAATTTGGTAGAACTCTCGTGTATCTAGGTGACTGGGTTTGTGACAAGACTATGGGGATATCTATATGATAAAATTTTCATAAAACTATGATGTTTTGAGGTCTAAATACAAATCTTACATAGCTCATGAAAGTATCATCTCCACTAGCTAGGTCATGTATTCATCGACCTTCCAAGAATATGATCGTCAAGTGGAATAGGGAATGAAACTCGTCCGTCATCTGTATCTAAAATGTTGGGGGTTGTAGTATGCTCTCATCTCACCATAATGTGTCTAATTAGAAATTCTACTTGGTTTAGAGTCGTTCGTAGCCTTCATTACCACTATCTCCAAGAGGACTTACACGAACATGTCAAAAATAATCCAACTTTGCATTTTGGATTGACAATCGGGAGTACATATCCTACCTAATACTTGGTCCAAGATACTCTTAATCGAATCTTGGTAATGTTTCGCTTTGTCGGGAACGTCGAGCCAGTTCCTTGACACCCTATTTACTCTGAGTAGTTCATAACTTAACACTTTATCTACTCCCAAGGACTCACTAGAGCCTATGTACATTTCTCAAGTACCTTTTGTGGTCAACTCATGCAATCTCCACACTTATTTCTCACTCACTAGGAACTTTGATTCATTCTACTCTTCTCTTCTCCAGTTATCAAGCTTTCCTAGTACTAATTTCCATTTCAACAGTATAGTCTTGAAATAACTCTAATTCGTTCTCACTTCTAAATAACCAACCCAAGTTTCACTCAACTTTTGTCTGAATAATTTTTCAATTCATTTTCTATCCTAGGATTATTTATAACATTTTACAGTCAACTTGAGACAGTTACAACAACATACAGATTTTTCTACTATCAGTAGAGAAGATAAATTATCATCATATAATATAGGAATTTCCAAATTCAAAGGTAAATAAAATTTCAAACAATATGTCAACATTACAATTCAAGATAAAAAGGAAAGGGTAAAACAGTTTTTTCTAGTGACTTTTACTTTTATTTTCTCCTCTCATTTTTCTTCACATTCATATTTTATTCTACTCTGTTTAACTAATTAAGGTTAAAATCTAATTAAGAAATTTATTCACATGTCAAGAATTATATTTAGAAAAACAAGAAAGGGCAAAATTTACTTTTTCAAATATTTTTATCTTTATTTTCTTTCCTTCTTTCCTTTCTTCCTTCTTTTCCTCCATGGTTTTCTATCTCTATACTTACCATCCTAATTTAGTCTATTGGAATTAAAATTAAAAAAAAATTATATTCACACCCCCTTGTTTACTATTCATACTTCCCCTTGTCTACTATTCACACCCCTCCTTGTCTTTACTCTTTGCACCCCTATCTCACTAAACTCACCCCTTTTTTTTCTTCTTCCTCTAACTCACTCCCCTCCTTCTCCTTCCTCTTTGCTCCCCTCTCTTAGTCTCTCTCTCTGCTTCTCCCTACTGTTTCTCTTCTTCCCCTCTACCCATTTTTCTTTCTCTTTTTTTTTACCACTTTATTTATTCTTCTCCTCTGCTTGAGACTCAGCCATCAACCAGAATAGATAAATTTTTAAATTTCAATACCCACTTTGATTCAACCACAATCCTAACAAAGTTTCATCTTAAACTAACTAGTCACATTGAATACTTACTCAAATAAAGTTTCAAATCAAAACTCAATCAAAATCCAAGAAATAATATGCCTAGTAACCATGCCGGTTGAGGAAAATTTTCAAATTTGATTTTCCTCAATTTGTCATCAATTTTATCCGTTTTAAGTGTGACTATACGATGAAAGTAATTAGAAACGAATTCGTAGAATCAAAAAGGAGAATAGAAGACTTCTCCTACCTTTTATGTGTCTTTTCAGCAAGACTTTTAAAAATTTTGATGAAGATCCGGCGACAACGCGAATTTGTGATTCTTTCTTTGTTCAAATTAATGGTACCAAAAGAAATCCTAGAACACGAAGATTTCTAGATAGAAATTTAGCGAATTGGTTTAAGAGATTTGTGTTTGTTCATTCGTTTCTTTGTCATCCTCGTTCGTTATATTCTGTGTTTTAGCATTCATTTCCAGGCTTATTTACTTCGTAGGCTATAGGCAAATGCAGTTGGATACCTGGTAGGGCATGGAGGTTCAAGACGACAGGTGTAAAGTGCAAGGCTCGAGAAGAAGAAGTTGAGTGAGTAGCTTCAATGACAGTTTTGTGTTTTTAAAATTAGCTTATGTAGATTTTATTTGGCTAAGTTTTCAACGATGGGCCTAAAGGTCAAATAGCAATCCCTACTTCCTAATTGCTCTCTCTGTCTTCAGTTCATGCGCTTCGAATCCGTCCCCCACATTTTTTCTCATTTCGCTCTTTTATTCCTCCTATTCTTTTTAACGTTCTTTATATACATTTTTTTTTCCTTTTCACTTGCCACGAGCTCCCCTAACTCAATTGGCAATGCCTTCTTCTCTCCCCTTGTAGGACTTGGGTTCGAACCTAGCCTTGCTTTTTTTCTTCTTTTTTTTTCTTTTCTTCTTTTTTCTTTTCTTTTTCTTTTTATTTTCTGTTTTAAATTTTTAAAATTATTATTTTTTATTTCTAATTTTTCTTAAAAATCCTATAAAATAGTTTATATTTTCTTCTTCTCTTATTCCTATACTTTCTTTCACCAAATAAATTATTTTAATAAATTTATTTATTTCAATTATTTAAATATTTATATATTTATATTTATTTAATTAAAAATTCATTTCTTACTTCTAAATTCAGTTTTAGATTTTTATTCTCTCATCTCTGATCTTTTTCTTTCCTTTCTATTTGAAACTTCTTATATCTTATTTTATTTTTTATTCTAAAATCAAAATATATATATATTTTTATATTTATTATTTTTTAATTTCTCTAACTATTTTATTCAAAATCTTTCTTCTTAATTTATAATTCCTTCTTTTCATATAATCTCTTGAGTATTATTTCTTATAAAATTTAAAATTTTAAACATTAATTAAACTAAATTAAAATATTTAAATAGAGAAAGATGAATTTTTAACTTAAAATTATTTTTCTAAATATAATTCAAATATATTAAAAGCTTGATGTTAAAAAAAAAACTAAAAATTTACTATAGAAGGCATTGGAAAAATAACAATCTGCACAGATATTGTCAAACTAACTTTATCATAGAAAGCAATTGTAGACATTTATATATTCTGAAGGAAAACCTAATTGGAGACCACATTAAAAACTTCAATGAGAAGATCACCGATGTGTAAGCAACCAGAATAACTTTTAAAGATATTTTAAAAGAGAAAACATAAACAGGTCTTAATTAATAAAAATATATATTGGATCACATAATGAACTTTTAAATTGTTGGTATTTTTTTGAAGAATTGCAATTCATCTTTCAATGGTACTTTATTCTGTATTCTGTAATTTCATGTAAATGTAAAAATAAATACCCTTTTTTACTTGGGTAAAACAACAGAAAAAATAAAACGACTTAAATGTGGGAAATGAAAATATGCTCGTCAGAAAGAAAAAGCAGGTATTGACGGGAGACTTTGATAATTCATTCTAGATTACAGACAGTCTGTTTAATGTTTATTTGTAGTTTAAAAGCACTCCAAAAGAGTAACGTTGAAGCGAACGCTGAATTAGAAAAGTAGAAGTGGACCAAAAGGATTTTTTTTTTTTTTTTTCTTCTTTATTTCTTCCAGTAACCATGAACCAAAGTCTAAAAAGCACTCAGAACTCGAACATGAACGCGTTGAAAATTAAAATGAATACATGCACAAAGTCCCGTGTTACTGTTTCACTTAATACGATAAGCGTGTTCTTCGGGGTTCAATTTTTTTTTTTTTCTTCATTTTCTATTTACATTTTTTAAGAAATAGTTAACTTTTTTTTAACTTAAACCCTTTATTAATGGTGTGTTTTTTGTTTGGCTGTTTTAATTAAAACTGTCTAACACTATCCCCGTTCAAAAGTATTCAATAAAAAAATCAATGCCTCGTTTTTTTTTTTCATTCTTTTATTACTTTTCTTTTAGTGAAAATTCCTTAAACATTATCTTAGCAGGGACACATCTCCTAAATTTTAATAATTTAATAAAAAAATATACGATTTGATACACATTCTACCAACTAAAGAAACTTGTTCTGCACGGCTTTTGCTTTAAACTTCTAAAAGAATACCTCATCTGTGATTGAATACGATATATCCCAACCTCAACTCAAAAGTAGAAGCTTTTCCTTTTCTATAAATTTAAACTTGAATCAAGATAAACAAAAATAAACTTGTAATCTCACCATAAAGTATACGTTTATATTGTATACATAAACATTTTTTTAATTGGATTTGTGTGTAACATAACTTTACAAAACTAATTTATAAGATAAGTAATATTTTTTTATTTATATACTTTAATTTAATTATGTTATTAATAAATATGAGATCTTCAACACATGTTTATTATATCAAGAATTGAATATTTAAAATGTAAAATTTATAAGATTAAACATTTGTAGATAGTTTAGTTGATTTAATATATAAAAAATCTCATCTTAAAATTTTTGGATTTGAATATAATTTAATCTTATAAAATTGATTTATAAGATAAGAGTTGTTCTCTACTTATATATATTTTAAATCTCTAATACATTTAGATGCTTAAATGTTTTTAATGTGAAGTATATTGCAAAATATAAACTTGAATTGATGAATTAAAAAAATATTTATAAAAAGTAAAATTTTGTTTTAAGTTTTATAAAAAAAATTATCATGAAATATAGTTTGTATTAATTTACCTAATTATCGCATCCGAATCAACGGTTATCCAATAGATTAATTTATTCGGATACTTAATTAATTAAAGATTAAACAATATATGAAAATACATTAAAGATAAATAATTTTTATTTAGACCACAATTTTGTCATCCTACTTAAAAAATGAGTTAAGTAGGAAGAAAAAAGTTTTAAAGTCAAATACCTATACAAAATAAAATTTTATTTAACCTCAATAAAATTAAGTGAAATTTTATATGAAGACAATCAAAATAAAATATTACTTTTTAACTTTGTAAATAAGTTTTTTATTCATAAACCAAAATAAGTACTAAATTTATAAAGTACAGCACTGTGGTATATGTTACTTAAAAATTCTTTAAGAAATACATGAATTAAATAAAATACATGTTTTAATAAAAGTCAAAATTAATTTGGCCTTCACAACCAATTTTCGAATGAGTACTTAAAAACCTTAATGCCACGTAAAACTTCTTACGTGTATTTTTATTTATAATAATGATATCTATAGACGCCCATTAATTACAAACATTCATTTTGTATTTTTTTTTTTGTTTCTCTTATTTTATCATATCATATAATCTAAAATATTTAAACTATTTCTTGTATCTCTTTCTCTCTATATATCAAATAGCATGAAGCGTTCATATGTTATTATTCTTTTTATTTAACTCGTGCAATTGCTAAATTACAAAGGTTTGCCATGGCATACAGTAGCGTTGTGTTTCAAGTAATACCATCCCCAGGTATTATACATGTTTTTATATTTGTATAATTTTTATTATTTAACTACTACCCTTTTACATATAACTTAATCCACTTGTATACGCGATGCTGAGGTTATGCATTTGGAAATAAAGTGGCAAATTGCTCCAAATACAAAAAATACTAAACAGTGATCGATAATAATATTCACAACATGAGTTGACATGTTCCTTTATTCTTTAAATGAAAGAGTGATAATTACCCTTTTTTATATATGTTTTATACAATTCCAAATAAAAAGTCTAACCCGACTATTTTAGTGAAAATTTTACTCTTTTAATCATATATTTTTTTATTTACAAAATTTAAATATAAGAACTTATTTTAAGAATCTAAACTAGACGGATCAATTGGTACAAATTACTCCATTTAATACACCGTACGGAAAAAAAAATCTTACGAACACTACACAGCAGCATGAAATAAAATTCAAACCACCAACAAGGAACCATGAAACAAGGACATTACATTCACTGATCATTTGATTCTCTATAAATAGAAGCGCCGGATCTGAGTGTTCTTGCAACAAGAACAACAACACGCTCATAATTGCAAACATCATAAAGAAAAAAAAATGAATTCCCTTGGACTCACTGCAACAGCTTTATGCAGTGTGGTGGTTGTGCTTGGAGCACTACCCTTGTTCTCATATGCACAACTAGATCCCTCCTTTTACAATACCACATGTTCTGATTTGCATTCAATCGTACGTGAAGTGCTCTCAAATGTTTCTCAATCTGATCCCCGCATACTTGCAAGTCTCATCAGGCTCCACTTTCACGACTGTTTTGTTCAAGTAAATATATTATTCTTCATATCTTAACTTCGGTTATAGTTTCTTGCCACTGCAGAGCTAACTCTTTTATCTTTTCATTTTAAAGTAAATCCTTTCCTACTTTTATATATTAGCCCAAGCAAAACTCATTTACAAACAATTTTTTTATGTTACATAGTTAAAATGCAACATAGAATTTTTAATTGTTTTTATTTTCAACAGAATAAGATTGTTCACTCTTCACACACAGGTCAAAGTGTAAAATTGAAAATACTTATTTCTATTTCTTTAATTTGTTCTTAAAATACTTATTTTATAATTAAATTACAAAACTAAATAGATTTTAGTAATTTTCGAGTAATGTAAAATCATGTTTGAAAATTATTTTTAAAATAAAATAAAAGATGAGAAGGGAATCAATCATGAACTGGGGCCTGTGGCTCAACCACTGCATATTATGTTGTGTAAAAGAAAATGTGGTTTGAAATGTCTTATGGGGACTGATAATAAAGAGTTAAAAAAGAGAAAGAGAGTGTTGCTTTAATTTTAATTTGGCTAAAATTTCTTGAGGGTGAGAATTGAATTACATATATATCCATGGATATGACAGGGGTGTGACGCATCAATTCTGTTGAACGACACGGATACAATCGTGAGCGAGCAAAGTGCAGCGCCCAACAATAACTCCATAAGAGGTTTGGATGTTATGAATCAGATCAAGACAGAGGTGGAAAATGCTTGTCCTGGGATAGTTTCTTGTGCTGATATTCTTGCTCTTGCAGCTGAAATATCTTCTGATCTGGTATGTCTAGGCATTTTAACCTTTTCACCTCATCTTTTTCTTTAGGTTTATTTCACATTTTTTTCCTTTTTCATTTATCACATTATATGTATAATTCCAACGTATAAGTTTATTTAAAATATAATGTTTGTAAATTATTTTTTTATTAATTGTTTATTTAACTTTATTATTTTTTAAAGACTTAAATAATATTTTAATTCCTGAAAAATACAAAATTTTTTATTTTAATCTTTTAAAAAAAAATTATTTTGATTTTAGTCTTTTAAAAAAATTATTTTTAATCTCTATTTTTAAAAAATATTTTTAAACAATGATTTAATAATGATATTGACAGTTTATTGATTTATCACATTATTAAGAAATTTAACAAGACAATCATATGTAATTCTTCATTTTTTTATTAATTAGTTTAATATCATTAATTGTTTTGAATATAAAGATTTAAAAATATAATTTATTAAAAAAAAATTACACATGAGTATCTTATTAATCCTTCTAACGATATAATAAGTCATTGTATTATCAAAATCGATATTATGTCACCAATTAATATTGTTATTTGAAACTAGGAACTAAAATAAATTTTAAATCATTAAAAAATTAAAACAAAAAAAAATTAAATAACTAAAATAAAAAAAATATCCTATTTTTTAGGATCAAAACATTATTTTTAAATAAATAAATAGGCTCAAATTTTTAGTTAGATTTAATTATTTAAATAAGTCAAATGTATGCTTGACATGAAAAATTTGCAAGTTATAGTAACAAAATCTTCATTCTTCATTTTCTTGTAATCTAATAATTTTAAATGAAAAAGAAAAAAACACTTTAAGAAGGTTGGATAGTGTGCAATTTTAAAGGCTTTTTCAAAACATTCTACAAAACTTTGAATGAAAAACAATTTGTAAACAACTTCATCTAAGATACATGAGATATAAAACAAGAGAGAAATTAAGAACAAAAGTTTTATATTAATTCATTTAACTTAAGCTAGTTCTTCTTTAACCTTAAAAGAATTTTATTAACCAAAATAAAGTTACAAATAAGTATTCTTAATGTGATTCATAACTTACAATAAATATTCTCTATGTCACTTTTGGTAACTTTAAATATTTTTTATGTCACTTTTGACTATAACACAAGTATCTTTGAGATTACAAAAATCTAAATATTTTTTCATATTAATCCATGATTTTCACAAACTAAAAAGAATTTGAAAGACGTAATGGTATACTCAAAAAGTAAGCATATAACAATTTAGCACAAAGACAATATTTTTGCAAAACAAATAATAAGTTAGTGTAGTGCTTTGAACAAGTTCATCCATAGAGTTTTAGAACAATTTGTTCAAAGTATATTTATAGTTTTATATATCCTTGTCTTCTCTTTTGGTCTTTATATATGCCTAAGAAAATATTTTTGTTAAGAGATGAAGTCATGTGTACTTTTTTTATTTCTATCTTCGTTTAATGCATAAAAGTTTTAGTCTTTCTTTATTTGATGTGATATTTTTAGCATGTGAAAGAGAAAAGTATACCTCCTTTTTTTCTTGAGACTTAAACACATTTTTTAAGTTAGTTTTGTTTTTTTTGCACATTTTTACTTCAGTCTTTTTTTTAGACTCTTGACTTGAAGTTAATTTTTTTATTAGATACTCTACTTATCATTTAGATAATTTTGTTTTTCATTGAAAATGTTAGAGCATTTAAAAAACAAGAAATAACATATAGAAAGTAATATAAAAGCAATTGAAACCTTAACATAAGAAAATGTGAAAGTAAGAGCTCATGACATTAAATACATTGGATGAAAACCTAAATGAATATAAAACTTTTAGTGTAAGTTTTTATTATGTTTTAGACAAATACAAAAGACAACACATTAGACATTGAATAACTCATGGAATGCTTTAAACAATTCATTTAGTTATAACGCTTTGGAAACTAGCTTTTTATGAAACACTAGACGAATGTGCTTTAATGCACGTTGGACAAATGATAATATAAAATGATTTTAGTGTGTCTAAGATAAAGCAATTTACCTTTATAACATTAGATGCATATAACTTTTGCATAACTCATTAAGAACTCATTGTTTTATCAAAATTTTAATATTTCTGTTATCATCAAAATTGAGATTTTTAGGGATTAAATGTATCAAGATTCTAGCTCAATTGGTTGAATAAAATATAAGTTATTATAAACTCCTAGTATATGTCTTTGATTTCTATAAATAAAAAAAATTAAAAAATCAAATATCATTTATGTCTTTAATTCTAACATTAAAGAATAGTTCTTCTTTAATTATTAGATTATAAGAAAATGAAACATGAGATGAAGAACAACTCTCTTAAGTAATATTAACTTCTATTTTTTAATTATACTATTATTTTTATTTAATTATTAAATATTTTACACACTCATCTTAAATAAAAATAATAGTAAAAATTATTATAAAAATAAAATAAATTTAATATAAATAAATATATTAATTATATTCCTTAATTAATATATATGACTATATTATTATCCTCGTAAATAAACATATAAGCTAATAAATGTACTATAATTTTTTTTGCCCTTTCCATGCAAATGCACCATTGAACTATGGTATATACTACTTATAAAACTGTCCAAGTGTGGACGCATGCCAATTTTCAGTATAATTTTTTCTAGTCTTACTCGTTTTATTGCTTTCTATTTACAACCGAAAAAAAAATGATTTTACTGTTTCAAATTTCAATTTTCTTCTCCGTGCTCTGCACGGGATTATTTAGTAATTATATAAATATGTCCATATTAAAGGATATGTGTTTTGTTGGCCTTTCTTGTAGTAATTTTTTTCTTATCCTGATGTTTCTCTGTTTTTCCTTTCTTTTTTTTCTTATTTGCATTGAAAAGTTGTTTGCTTCTGCCCGTGTAACACATTGAATTGGAAACCCTGCACTAGTTATTTTTTAAGTCATTAACTATAAATGAGTACTTGAAATAATTTTACAATTATGTAACTAGCCATTAATTGTGAAGAGGATGTGCAATTTTCCTTTTGGAGAAAAATAAGTATTAAAATTATAATCCTTCTTCTGTTTTGGGCTAACCTAAAGTAATCAAAGGATTGCACAATGACTTCTTTATATGTATAGTAATTGTTGTTGAAAAAAAATAACTTATTAATTTTACAAATTTACTTTAATTACTTCCACTTTTGCTCGTTAAGAATTAACAGGAAGTTTTAACGTGAAAGAAAAAGAAAAAAGTTTAGGAATTTTCTATATATATTTTTCAGCTATATATACTTTTAGTATTTATGTGAATTGATTGGGTAAAAATTGGTTCATTAAAATATTAATTACTTTCATTTATTTTTATTTTAATCTTATTAAGAAAACAATTTATTTGTTTTTGGCTGATTTGGTGGTCTCCTTTAAATTATGATTATGCTCACATATTGGATCATTATTTAACAAGAATAAAGAAAATAAGCATGGGGTTGAGGAATTAATTAATACAAATCATTGTCAAGGATACAACTAAATTTCTTCGTGGAATTTTAATCTTAATTGAAACCATAATAAGTTCCCAACAATTTTTACTCACCTTGTGAATTCTATTTTGGCAGGCTAGTGGTCCTGTTTGGGAAGTTCCATTGGGAAGAAGGGATAGTTTGACAGCAAATCAAACCCTTGCTAATGACAATCTTCCTGCTCCAAATTTTAGCCTTGATCAACTTAAATCTGCATTTAGTAATCAAAACCTCAACATTACTGATCTCGTTGCACTTTCAGGTATGAAATTTTTTACACTTAATAAAAAAGGTTTTAAATATATCTTGTCAAATGCTTTAAATTGTTTAAATAAGTAAAGATTAAATTACATGAGTTTTTTTATATAGATGTGTCTATATTGCTACTTTTATTTTATTACTTAAACTAATAATTTAGATAAAACTAATGAAATTTAATTAAACAAGAGTAGCGATGTATATAGTCAAATGGCAATGAATGTTCTATTTTGATGTAAATACATTTTTTAAATAATTTTTTAATCTTATTATCATGTGCACACATTGAAAACCTTTTAATAGAAATGATATTTGTCGTATTACTTATTGAAAATATTTCATTTTTAGGTGCTCATACAATTGGTAGAGCTCAATGCAGATTTTTTGTTGATAGATTATACAATTTCAGCAACACTAGTAACCCAGATCCTACACTCAACACAACTCTCTTAGAATCATTGCAAGAAATATGTCCTAATGGTGGACCTGGGACTGATCTCACCAATTTGGACTTAACCACTCCTGACACATTTGACTCTAACTACTACTCCAATCTCCAACTTCAAAATGGCTTGCTTCAGAGTGACCAAGAGCTGCTTAGCTCAAATGATACGGATATCGTCGCCATTGTCAACAGTTTCATTACTAACCAAACTCTTTTCTATGAAAACTTTAAGGCGTCAATGATAAAAATGGGCTATATTGGAGTGGTAACGGGATCACAAGGAGAAATACGTACACAATGTAATTTTGTGAATGGAAATTCTTCTCGACTTACTACTGTTGCCACCAAACAATCATCATCACAAGATGGCATGGTAAGCTCAATGTAAACAAATTTGAACAAGGTTGTGCTGAAATATGCAGAGATTAAGGTGCTAATAAAGAGTTCTGTATATGCACATATATGCTATGTGCATGTGGTGAACCATTCTAAACTTTGAATTTTGTATTCTACACCTAGCTCTATATTATACACTGCCGTGTGGACAAAATATATCTATTATTCTCTCCATTTCAAAATTTTGGGTGTTTTGGCCTTTTACTTTGTTTCAAAACTTTGATTGGTTTAGAATCTCGACATGTAATGTGCAATTTTTTTTCGATTATACCCTTATATGTAATTGAGTAATTAAGTTTCTTTTTAGTGGAGCATTGATAACTTTGAGTTTTACAATGTATTTCTAACGTAACATTAATGTTATTTCATAGTAGAAATAGTATAGAAAATATTTTCTTAGTAGTATACAGAAGTAGTTTAAAATAAAATAGAAATTTATAAAATAATAAATGAAAAATCTGTATGGGCTAGTTTGCAAATTTTTTTGTTTTCAAATATAATTTTTAAAATAAAATGTGTTTGACAAAATTAAAATTGAAATAATTTTTAACTTAATTTCATAACATTTTTATATTTATTTTCAAAATTAAGAAAAAGGATTCATGATTTTTAGTTTTAAAAAAATACTTTCATTATCTTTGACAATAACTTTTGTCATTATCACCCTAATTGTTGTCTTTAACACCACTATCCATCGTTGTCATAGCTACCACTCTCGTCACTATTACTACCATCATTGTCATCAACACTATCACTCATAACCATTATATTGTCATTGTCACCTTTATCATCATTATTGTCGTTGTCACCGTCATTTATCACCATTGCACTGTCATTACCATTATCATCATCATTCCTACCACCACTATTATTATTATCATTACATTAATATTTTTCAGTATTACCATTATTTATTTATGTATAATTTTTTATTTAATAGAAATTAAACATAACACAACAAGAAATAAGGTTATTTTACACAATTTTTTTTACTTATGTAAACAACTTTTACTTGCAAGAAAATTGTTGTTGCATCTCACTTCCTAAACAATTGTTGTGAAAAGTTTTGCAACAACATTTAATATTACTACCACTGCTTATGTTTTAAAAACAATATTTTTTTATTGCCATTTTCTCACATTTGTTATTATTATAAGTAATTTGTAATAATCATTAAAGTTGTTAACATATTTTATTATCTTAATGACTATTGTCGCTTGTAAAAAAATTTATTTTTTATCAACCAAAATTATTACAATAAAATAACTTTTCTTTACTATTAATATCACTATGATACAGTCGTTACGAATAACAACATTATTTTTTTATATTTTCTTAATAACAAAATTTTACCGTCACAAATTACCTTTTCTTAATTATCTATATATTACAAAAATTTATAAATGTGAAATTATGATCTTTTTAAATATAGATGGAATTTATCTCTTAAATATCTAGTTATAAGTTGGTTGTATCATATGTACTTTTTAGATTTTTTTTTCTTTTTATAGTTTAATTTATTTTAAATTTTTAACTTGATTTTCTAAAGTGGGTCTTATCATTTTAGAGAATAAAGTGAATTAATATTTTGCATTTAATAATTTAACATATCAGATTAATTTCATGTTTTAAATATTTAATTTAACTATAATTTT
>JAMLFT010006128.1:0-16514 GCA_026544285.1 Pachyrhizus erosus
TATCGAAATATATTTTTAAATTTTTCATTAATTAATTACATATTATTTCAACATTTAAAGAATTAAAATAAATTACTGTTATTTTTAAAAATGAAATTGATATTGAAATGAAGATTTAATAATTTATAATAACATAACATGTATTATTACACGTAATAAATTTTGCATTACCAGTTTTGCAGTATTTAATGGCGTGACATTTTAACAAACGAAAAGTGTTAGGTGAGGAAAGTGCCCTTAGCATTTATGCGAGGGTTCAACTTGGAGAAATGGACAACATAGGGAGAATTACCCATGAGTCGGATATAATAAGTCCCTGTAATTTCTCTCTTATCTGACAATATATCTGATTTGATTTTTGAATTTTCTTGTCTGTTTGCTACGTTTCTTTCCATCTGAGTGTCACTGTGAGTCCTTGGGGACTCTGTCCCACAAGAAAAATTTTCAAAAGAAAAATCATTTTAGAATCCAACTTGATTTTGAACACAAGCCAATAACAAAAGGCCAAAAATCTGCATGTGCAGCTGTTACCTTGGCAAGTCGTTAAAGTACTCTCAAATCACTTTCAAAGGGCAAATGCCACATACATTGGTTCATGTTAAGCATTGCTAAACCAAACCACACACATATGCATCTACGTTTTACCAGCAAAACTTTGATTTTTCCTTTGTTTTAACCTGCAATTCTCATTCATTTGTGGAGCTAAGGAGATAACCCTTGGAAAGTTAAAAGGAAATTGAATAAATCCATAAACTTAATTCTTTAAAATTTTGTTCACAAATAGTTTTGCGTTTTTCTAATACAAACAAATAGTCCTAATAAATTAAAATAATTCCATGTCAATTAATTTATATATTGAGTGGTAATAAAAGTCATACATATTAAATATTTTTAATAATTAATGTATAAAGTATTTAAGGACTTTATAAATAATATTTGGAATTATTAGAAATTATTGTGAGAGAGTTTTTATTATAAAAAATTAATGTATTTTAGTTAAATTTCTTGAGGACAAACTAGGATTTAACCAAATTAACCATTTGTTTTTTCTCTCTTTTTCTGCTGCCAATTCAATGTGTCCTTTTTGTTATGCTATGAGTGCAAGTTGGCAAGAGAGGAATGACATTAAATGGGTTGGGTTATTACCAGCCGAACTTCACATTAGGTCACACAAGTGCATCCCTATCTAGAATTTGTGTTTTGCCATATTAGTTTAATTTTAGAAAAATTATTTATTTAATTTTTATAGTTATATAAATTTTATTTTTTAAAATTTTTATATTAAAAATTATTTATTTTAATTTCTAAATAAGTACTTGTAGTTTTTCTTTTTAATTATTAGGGTTGCAAAATAACGAAAATTTAAAAAGATAAAGTTGTGTAATGATAAAAATAAAAAAATAAAAAATATTTATATAAAAGTTAAAATAAATAATTTTTAAATATATAAATTAAATAATAAAATTTATATAACTATAAGAATTAAATAAATAATTTTTCTTTAATTTTTAAGACTAAAAAATAAACCACCATTTCCTAGTTTGACCTACTAATTTTCCACAAACAAAAAGACTAAAAGAGCCTCCACTTAACAGGAAGCTTGACGTAGACAATCATTACTAATTAATTTGACATCATGATGTGGTTTTTTTCTTCTTATCTTTTTACAAACACATTCATACTTAACATCGAGATTAAACAAAAGGGTTACCTAGCAAAGCATCAGAAACATTTTTTGAAAAATAAAATTGAGAATTTGAGTGATGATGATGGAAAACAAACATGGCAACAAACAGGAGATTTCGTTCGTTTTTTATTGTACACCTGTTTCACTTGTATTTCTGTGGAAGTATTTAATAACATGTCATGGTTCATTAAAGTGATTAAGGAACACAAATGACGAGAATCGCGGTTTAAGATCATTTCCATGTAAAATCTCTAATCAGTTTTTTATCGTTTTCCATGCAAATCTTATCTACAGAGATTCGTTATTAATCACTCTGTAATCACCATAAATTATTTGCTTAACAGATCATCAAAATCCAGCTGTGTGGAAATACGACTACTAAAAAATTTGTGACATTTTTTATTTAGTTGAACGAAAAATTTTAAAAAATAGAAATAAAAATCATTTTTCCTTTTTTATTTGATTTAAACTTAATTTTTTTTACTTTCATTGTGATAAATATAATATATATTTACAAGTTATTGTGATAAATATTTCTTTTACAAAAGTTATCCTCATTAAGAGTTAGAATATAATTATGATAGTGCCATTTAAGTATTTATGAGATGCCAATAAATGAAGATATCATTAAAAAAATATTGGTTCTTTTTTTAAAAATAATAAGTATTTTGAGATAAATTAAAATAATTAAAAGACTCGTACTGAAACAAAGTAAATAAAATATACATCAAGAATAATTTTTATTCACACGGGGATTTTCCTGCTGAGAGAGATCAATAAATGCAGATAGGTTGCTATCTTAATTGAGCACTTCAACTCACTTCAACTAAAAACAAACTTACAAGAATAAAAAAAAAATACACTTCTCTTTTATACGAAATGTTTAACCTAAAATTTTTAAAACAAAAAAGTAAAAGAGTGTAATGTAAGTATTTCACAAAAGAGACAATAAAAAAAAGTTGTTTTAATTGATAGAAATCATACTCACATCTACAAATATAAGAACTTTGTTGATAGACATTCTATAAGTATAACAGGTCCAAATCCTAATGAATCCTTGACTTACATAAACTTTAATATACTAAAAAACTCAAAGAAATAGAAATGAAATTTTTATTTCTCTTTTAAAACAAAAATGAAAAAATATATAAAAAATATTTAGTTGAACATACTATGGAAATGTCATGACCCAAGTGCAAGGTTGCTTTTAACTTTCTGTGTTATGTACTTGGTAATAGAATGATCAACCATAACAAGACATGTTGAGTTGCATAGCGACCGTCCGTGAGTGCAAAGGAGACCCACAACACATAGAAATAGGAGCTTGTAGCTATCAACCTATTTATGTTATTTATTGGATTCGATCACTGCAGTTAAATTTGAGGAATGTTACTTCCCTTCAAGTTTCAACAATAACTGTCCAAATATTTAGTTACTCCTCACTCTAATATTATTTTTTTAAAAGATTATATAACTATATTTTTATGGCTTAAATATATAAATTATTATGATAAAAAAATTGTTTTTTATTGAAAGAGTGAAAATATATAGATTATAATTTATTATAATCATAATCGTAGTTGTTTCAAATAAGTATTTGAGATACTAAATTATGTGAATATTGTTAAAAAATAATCTATGTTTTTCATATTTTTTTTAAATAACAAATATTTTGAGATTGTTCTGAAAAGCTTACTTTAATATAAAAAAAATCGATAAAAACATAATTAAGACGGACTAATCTTAAATGTGATAAAGAAAAATGTAGAGAAAAAATTTATAAAAATTTCTTATATATTTTAAAATTCGGCTTTTCAAAAGATTGAATTTATTTTTATTTGTTTAATTTTTTACATCAATTTATATTACAATATAAGTTAAACAATGATGAATAATTACGTACTATTATCCCAAGTCATTTATTATGAATGGTTTGTTTTAATCAAATTATTAAATGCTTTACGATTTATATTTGTTTACTATTGAGGGTGAATTTGAAAGAGTTTATTTACATCTTGTTTAAACTTATTTATGGTAAACACTTATCCAAGTATTTGGAAAAAAGTTATGAAAATAACTTATCATATTTTCATAAGTTGTTTTCAACATATTTCAATAATTCTTCAAAATGATTTTTTACAACAACTTACAACTTATATGAAAATAATATAATTTAATTTTTCTTTATTTTTAAAAACAATCTATATATAAGTGATTATATGATAAATATTTATTCAACAAAATCTTAATTAAACTATTTACCCAAAAGACGCTAATAACAACAATTATTCAAGACATACATATCAAAAATTCACTTTAATTTAAATGAGTCACTTGGCATTCATTTTCTATTATTATTGTTTTATCTACTCATATTGTCAATAACAACTTGTAAAGCTAATTATGTTTAAATAATATTTGAACTTTACCAGTGGAAGAGATTTGCTACAATTTTGTGAGTATATAGTATCATCAAGTAATAAATTTATTATTCTTTCATAAAGACTATCTGTTTGATTTTATAATTATCAAAATTCAATTTAATTAAATGAGAAAGGTAGAATTTAATCTCAATATTAATTTGGAAAGGAGAAAATAAGAATTAGATTTAGCTAAAAGCAAGTAATTAAATTTGAAAAACTCAACAATAAGGAAGCTTCCAAGATTGAGATTGACATTGTGTCTTCCTATTGACCTAATTTCCTTATCTTAATATTCTTATTGGTTCTCTTTAGAGATGAATTAATCTAAGGTAATATTTATTTCCTTTAAAAATATAAAGGTGTATATAATTGAATTGATCCTTATTTTTGTAATGATTATGTTTAATTAGACCATTTACACTCATTAATTCATCAACACTTGGAAAGATTAAACTAACTCTTGTGATTTAATTCCTAAGTTACCTCTTTAAGGTTCTAACAATTAAGTTCGTCTTTCAGTTATTATCTAAACATGTAAGATTATGAAAAATAATGATTAATCGCTTCATATCTATAAGATTGATAGAGAAAATAATCAAGAGGAAAAATAAAAAAAACATAAAGACAATTTAATTATGCAAGTCTTAATCCTAGAAAAAAAAAAAAGGTTATACTCACATATAGTAATGGTAGAACTAAAAAAAAAAAAAAACAAGAAAGGAAGAACATCAAATTGGGAACAAAATTAAGAGAGATAGTTATCTTTAATCCTCAAAGTTGTAGCAAAGGTTCAAAGTTTTGTCATCTTCCTAAATTTATATGGCTATTTAAAGTAATGGTCCAAAAAGGTTTAAGTCCAAATTATAATTAAAAATATGCAAAATTAGAAAATGCATTGATAGGCGTGAATAACATCAAGTTCCCAAATTGTATCCTAATAGTTATAAACATCTTGGTTTACTTCTAACATCACCTTGTTCCATCTTTAGTACTCATAAGTCTAAAATCTCAACTCCTAAAACACAAAGAGATACCTAAATGCATGTCATGTTCCAAAAAAACAAAATATGATGAAAACACAAAGATATAACTGTAAATGACAAATAATGCAAACTAACCCAACTAAAAATGCTATACAAAAAAATATAAATGTAATGCATCAAGATTTCATCATCGTGTTTGCTAAATTTTAAAAAAAGACAATCTTTTTTTACCAACACAACACTTGGTATTGTAGTATCACAACAAAAATGCACAACGACTTCAATTTGATTTATTCTTTCATGATAAATTTGGATTTTGCTTAAGTGAATTTTGTTTTCACCATAAAAAAAACATATTAAAATCTTTTTAATTTATACTAATATCATTTATTTGACCTTTAAGTCATAAAACCTTTTTTTGCCACTTTTATAGGTTTCATGTGCTTTTCTTTTGTAGTTAATAAGGCAATATCAGCTATAAAGTTATACATCAACTAATGACGTTAACTTTAAATGTGAAATATAATTAGTTAAAGAAAATTTATAATTAGAATACTAATATAACTTTAAATGCCAAATCCATGGCATGATTAGTAACTACTTATTCCTCAGTCAATTATTAGATCTATAATATTTATATTCCTTAAATATATGATAATTCATTTCTTTCCTTAACAACACTTATTGCATGTTCCATAGTTGGTTTAGTACAAGCCATGACTTAAATAAACTTCCAATTATGTTAGAGTAAAATAGCCAAGACATGAACTCTTTCTCCTTTTTTATTTGTGGTAACATTTTTTTGATAAACTAAAATGGTTGCAATATGATCATTAAATGCCTTCATGTGTCCAAAGGCATTTCAAACCATAGCTAAAGTAAATTCATGACTTAGATTTTTCAAAATACATATATTTGTGACTGTTAAATACATCACAAAATAAGGTATAACAAAATGAAAAGTAGGAAAATATAATACATAAACTTACTCCTTAATTGGTCACTATTATACATCCAATACTCCTACGAATATTTGGGACAAGAGTTAGGGTGAAATCCAACAAAAATGGGTCAATCACAAGCTTTAGGACAACTAGCAAAAGAAGTACAACGACATTGATAAAGGGTTATTCAGGAAGAAGGGAAATCTTGAGGATTTGAAGCTTGAAAGTTCCTTAACAAGGTCAAGGAAGAGACTCTTATAAAAGAGTCTTGGGCTTTATCTGTGTCAACCTAGGTCCAAGCGCAATGGGCTTTCCTTTTGGCCTAAGTCTATATTCTTTTGTACATAGAATGGTTGAGCTTAAAAGCTTGACTATTTAGCATAGATTTATTGGACCTTGTATTTTAGACCATGTAGTATAGGTTTATTGAGCCTTGTATTTTGGGTCATTTAGTGTAGTTTTATTTTAGCCCTTGTATTTTGGCCATGTAGCTATGATTGGACCTTGGGCCTTTGGCACCACTTTTCTTATGCCCATCCATTTTCGGTACCTCTATCTAAACTAAGCCTAACTTAGTTTTTTTCATCTAGGTTCTAGTATATATAGAGGAAAAAGTCAAATGTAGTCAACATTTGATCATTAATAAAATTAGAATTTTCTTTCACATATGAGAGTTAGCCAAATTCTCTTTAAATTCTAAAGAAGAATTTCTTGTTCCTTAAGGTGAATTTTAATGGTGTTACTAACATTTACTTTTTTGTGCATAAAGAATATAAGGTGAATTCTAAGTCATTGACCCAAAAGAAGTAATTTAGATCAAGTGAAGATAAAGAAAAAAAGAGAGCAAGAGAAGAAGGTTCAAGAGGGAATCCATGTCCAAGAAAATAATAAAAACAAAAAGCAAGAAAAAGGAAAAGAAAAAAGTAAAGAAAGTATAAGCAAATGCTAGTTTTCTTGCTACTCCAAAAAAGGTAAAAAGAGTCATGCTAGCAAGACAACCTATGTACTTGTGTTTACCCAACTCCTTGTGTTTGTCTTCTAGTAATGTTTTGAATGAAGGTATTGAAGACCTTTTGAAAGAGTTTGAGGATGTATTCCACAAGACATTCCTTATGGACTTCCACCTTTGAGAGACATTGAGCATCAAATAGGCTTGATTCTGGGTGCAAGTTTACCAAATAAACTGATTTATAGAAGTAATCCAGAAGAAAGTAAAGAAATTCAAAACCAGGGTAAAGGCATAATGGAGAAAGGATGGGTACGAGAAATTTTGAGTCCATGTTTCATGTCTGTGATCCTTGTTCCTAAGAAGGACGACTCTTGGAGAATGTGTACTAATTATAGACCCATGAACAACATCACTATGAGGTATCGTCATCCTATCCCTAGACTTGATGATCTGTTGGATGAACTTCAGAGTGCATCTTTCTTCTTTAAAATTGATTTAAAAAGTATATATCATCAAATTTGCATGAGAGAGGGAGATTAGTGGAAAACGGTGTTTAACACTAAATTTAGACTTTTGAATGGTTAGTAATGTCATTTTTATTAACTAATGTGCCTAACACATTTATACGATTAATGAATCATGTTTTGCAACACTTCATAGGACACTTTGTGGTGGTTTACTTTGACGATATTCTTGTTTATAGTTTAACGCATGAGGACCACCTTAATCATGTGAGGAGCATTTTGAATGTGCTAAGGGGTGAAAAATTGTATTAAAACAGGGAAAAGTGAACTTTTTATGTTGATCTTGTGAGGAGTTTCCATGGTTTGGTTAGTTTCTATGGACATTTTGTCAAAGATTTTAGCATTATTGCTACTCCTCTTAATGAACTTGTCAAGAAAAATGTAATTTTTAAATAAAGAGAAAAACAAGAAAAAAAAACATTTGAAAATTTAAAAGAAAGATTAATTAAAGCACATATTCTTGCATTGTTAAATTTTTCAAAATCTTTGAACTTGAGTGTGATGTTTCAAATGTTGGGATATGGGCTTTGTTGTTGCAAAAAGGTCACCCTAATGCTTATTTTAGTAAAAAAAAATTAAAGAGTGCTTCTTTTGATTATTCTACCTATGATAAAGAGCTTTTATTCAGGCTTAGCATACTTAACAACATTATCTCTTACCTAAAGAATTTGTGATACATAGTTATCATGAATCCTTTAAGTATTTAGAGGTTAAGGTAAACTCAATAAGAGGCATGCCAGATGGGTAGAGTACCTAGAAAATTTTCCTTAAGTAAACACAAGCAAGGAAAAACAAATATTGTGATATATGCCTTGTCAAGGAGGCATGCCTTTATTTCCATAATAAAATCTAATTTGCTTGGGTTTTGTCACATAAAGGAACTATATTCAAATAACCATGATTTTGCTAATACTTTTGGATTGCATGAAAAAGGTACTTACTTAGAGTTCTTTAGGCAAGACAGATATTTGTTTAAACAAAAAAGGTTATGTTTGCTGAAAAGTTCTTTAAGAGAGTGCAAGATTAGAGAAGAACATGAAAGGGGTTTTATGGGACATTTTGGTGTGGATGAAACTATGCATGTGTTACAAGAACATTTTTATTAGCCTAAGAAGAAACATGATGTGATAACTTTTTGTAAAAATGTGTTGTTCATCATAAGCGCAAATCAAAAGTAATGCATCATGGTTTATAAAATCCTTTGTCCATTCCTTATTCTCCTTGGATTGATCTTTCTATGGATTTTGTGTTTGGTCCAAGAGGGAAACAACTCAATCTATGTTTTGGTTGATAGGTTATCAAAAATGACTCATTTTATACATTGCCATAAACATGATGATGCATGTCATGTAACTTATCTCTTCTTTAGGGAAGTAATGAAACTTCAGGGTACGCCAAAAACTATTGTGTCTGATAAAGATACCAAGTTCCTTAGCCACTTTTGGAGGACATTGTGGGGGTAAATTAGGTACCAAATTACTCTTTTCTACCACGTGTCATCCTCAAACTAATGGACAAACTAAGATGGTTAATAAAACTCTTAGTCAACTTCTCATATGCATGGTAAAGGGTAATTTAAAATCTTGGGAGGATTATTTACCTTAGATTGAGTTTACTTATAACAAGATGGTGAATTACACTATATCTTATTCTCCATTTGAGGTTTGTATGATTTTAATCCCCTTAACCCCTTGATTTATTATCTTTACCTAACATCTCTTCCATGATTAATTTTGATGGTATTGCTAGAGCTAATTTTGTTAAAGGCTTACATAAGAATGTCAAGGCTCAAATTAAAAAGAAGATAGAGCAATATGTCAAGCAAGCCAACAAAGGGAGGAATCAGATGATTTTTGAACCTGGCGACATGGTCTAGGTTCATTTGAGAAAGGAGATATTTCCTTCTCAAGTTCTTGAAAGGATCATGATAATACTTATAGAGTTTACTTGCCTCTTAACTATGGAGTTTGTAATAGTTTTAATATCACTAATTTGTCTTATTCTTTTACAAATAGACTTAAACTAGATTCGAGGTAGAATCATCTTCAAGAAGAAGGGGATGATAGAACGCTATCCAAGAAGGAGAAGAATCTTGAAGACTTGAAGCTTGAAGGTCCCTTAACAAAGTTAAGGAATAGACTATTAGAAAATAGTCTTGGGCTTTTTGGGCTAATCTAGGCCCAAGTCTAGTGGGATTTCCTTTGGGTCCAACTTAGGCCTTGTATTTTGGGCCATGTAGTATAGGTTTATTAGGCCTTGTATTTTGGACCATGGAATGTAGTTTTACTTTGGGTCTTGTTTTTGGCCATGTAGCTATGATTAGGCCTTGGGCCTTTGGGGCCACTTCCTTATGCCCATCCATTTTCAGCACCTTTTTCTAGACTAACCCTAGCTTAGTTTTTTTGCTTCAAGGTGCTAGTATATATAGAGGAACAAGTCAAATGTAGTCAACTTTTTTTAATAGAGTTTTCTTTCACTTGTGAGAGTTAGCCAAATTCTCCTCTAAATTCTAGAGAAGAGTTTCTTATTTTTAATCAAAGACTCACTCTTTATGACGAAGCTTCATAAACTTGTTATGAATCTAGATTCATATGACATTTCCATTTCTCTTCTTTAATTCATGTTCTTTGAAGATTTAAGTAGAAGAAATTGAATAAATAGGAAAAACAAACATGTTCTTCATCAAGAAATGCATCAGGCATGGTCCTCTTCAAAACATTGACTAGAGGATATCCTATATGGACTAGGCATTGCATAAAATTGTGTAATCCATATGTGTTAATCAATAACAAAAATTTCATTGTTATATCCATAATAAAGTACATAATTGCAACTCCAACAATGTCATAGAAGATGATAATCTCCCTATAATATCACACACGTTTATATTCCCAATAGATTCTCTCATTACATCCTATGGTGGCCTTAGAAAGTCATTTCTCCAATCAAGGCATGGGCATTTTCTCCCCTAAACACAACACCATGATCTTAGTAGTCAAACACAAACAACAATCATGCAAGGGTAAGCTTACAAAACATAGCATAATAAAAGCATTTAAATAAGTATTCCTTCAATTACCAATCTTGCATCTCAAATTAACTAGCAATATTATGTGAAATTTTGAAAGTCTTCTTCTTTATTTTATTCTCAAGTTATTCATTTAGAATCCAATTTAAGAAAAAAATTAAGTGCAATAAGTTAATTGACAAAATTAATTTGTTTAGAAGATCTCAATGCTAATTTGTTTATACAAATTTTGAGACCCCAATTATTTATGTGGGTCAATTAATTAATAATAGTGAATCACCACTAGTCAATCAATTAAGCTTTGGAATAATCATTCCCAAATAAAAATGAATAACAACATAATTATCTATTTACTCTAAAATGACATAAAAAAAATACATAAAAATTAATATAATTTATGCATTTATTATATTCAACAAGCATCCAAACATGTTATATATCTATTTACTATCAATAACATTATTTATTTAAATCAGGATACAAACTAAAAAGAAAATAAATACACATCTTAAGACAAAAGAAATATTACTTTATTTTGAATTACTTAAAAAAATTTATTTATGATTTATTGGATGTTATATCTATCCTTAAAATAACGTAAATATACAAACAATCTTATATTTTTTTATTTTTTATGAATAAAGATTTTTTTATAAAAAGTATTATTTTAATAATTTTATCTTATTCAAGTAAAATTATTTACTATGAAAAATATCTATGATTTCTAAAAAAATATTATTTTCTTTAAAGTTATAAAATTATTTTATTTTTTGATAAAAAAAAATATATGTTTCAATACAAATATATAATTTAAAAGCTTTGAAATAAATATTTTAATTACAATAATGATTCAAATTGAGTTCATAACAATTAATCGAATAATTTTAGATTTTCGTACAACTTTTTTTTTATTAATCATCTACTTATTATGTAAAGAAAATATTGAATATTTCTAAGTTTCAAAAACATTAGACGATTTTAATATTTTACTTAATACTTTCGTTCATAAAGTGTGAAGAAAACTTACAGAAAACAAAAATATGTAAAAACATGACAGTATTATTTAAATTATTTTTATTAAAGTTTTTGTGATAAATGTAAGTAGATTACATTATTCAATTGTAATTAATATTATAAACCAGCCACGAGCCTCGGTTTACCAGAAAGAATTTGGGTAGGTATTAATTATTAAATTAAGTTCACCAAACCTTTTGGCCGTTTACCTAGGCAACTGTTAATTGTGCCTCCCTTTCGTTTCGTGTCTGTTTAAAAACAGACAAGAGAAGCAGCAGCAAATGTTCACCAAGCAAGAGTAACCCGTTTCACCAATATCTAAGCAACTAGCAAGTGTTATTAATGCAATTTTTCAAAAAGCATTTATGAGAATTTTTTAAACAAGTGGAGTATTTTAAAAATATTCATCAGGAAATTAATAAATAAATAATTTTAAAAAATCAACATCACTATATTTATTCAAAATAATTACAATTTAAATTTTTTATACAGATTAAAAAATAAATACTAAATTAAATAATATTTTCAGATAACAATAAAATTTAATACATTAACACCATTAAAATATTACCTTATTACTATTCTCTCCATCCAAAAAATAATTACAGTTTAAAATATATAAAAATATTTTAAAATATTTCCATTATTCAGTAAGATATTAAAATATTTATGTTAATTTTATCATTTAATAATATATTTATTAAAATAAAAATGTTTTAATAAAATTATCTTATAATAAATACTATTTTCTTATAATATTAATAAAATATTTTAAATTTATAATAAATATTTCATTTGTGAAAAAGAACAGAAAAAGAGTTGAAAAAGAGTATAGACAGTGGAAAAGGGTATTTGCGGCAAATGGAAGATGCTTGCATGTGGCACTGGCAGCTTGTAAACGATCCAAGTTAAAACCGCTATGGCCCACATTGATTTTGTAGATTTTCCAGCCATGAAAGCTACAAAACCACACGTCTTCAAAAGCTACAAAATAGCCTTAGTAGCTTTAAAGGTGGGGCCCTTCCCAATTTGCACTGTTTCAAAGCGTTTTAATAAACCGCTTATGCCCTTTGCGGTTTTTGCTCCCTAACAGTTTTAAAAGCGTTAGTTAAAGTTGTGACTGGCCCTATCTGCCCTATTGCTTGTGACCTCCAAAGGTCTATAAATTGAGTCTCATCCCCCTTCAGTTTTACTTCACTCATCTACTCCACATTGTCTCTCACCACTCCAATTGAAGATTCTTTGTCAAAGTAATTGCAAATTTGCATTTCATCATGTGAAGTCTTAAGTGCACATTTTTAGCTAAATGTTGCCCTAGAAGGAAATGAAATGACTGATTGTTTTGTTTTGGATTTCTTCAGGAAAATGGCTCAAATTTGTTTGCTCTTGGTATGGCTTCTCACAATGTTCTCCTCTGCCTATGGCTATGGATATGGTGGTGGCTGGGTCAATGCTCATGCTACCTTCTATGGAGGGAGTGATGCATCAGGAACAATGGGTAAGCAACAAAATATAAACTTTATTAAAAAGAATCCTTTTTTTTTTTTTGTTTTGAAATAAATGTGGGGGTTGTTTGGATCATCTTAAAATTATGGCCTGACCCTTTTTGAGTTTTGACTGATTTGTGTAGGTGGGGCTTGTGGATATGGGAACCTCTACAGCCAGGGGTATGGCACAAACACTGCTGCACTGAGCACTGCTTTGTTCAACAATGGTCTTAGCTGTGGCTCATGCTATGAGATTAGGTGTGTGAATGACCACAGGTGGTGCTTGCCTGGCTCCATTTTGGTCACTGCCACCAATTTCTGCCCTCCAAACAATGCCTTACCCAATAATGCAGGAGGGTGGTGCAACCCTCCTCTGCACCATTTTGACCTCTCTCAGCCTGTGTTCCTGCGCATTGCACAATACAGAGCTGGAATAGTGCCTGTGTCTTACAGAAGGTAAGTGATTAATTGTCTTCATTTTTGCACTTTAGAATTTTAGCGAAATGGACTACCTTACCCTCTTGTCACTTTCAACTTTTAAACGGAATTTTCTCGTTCCTTTTTTCATCTCAAGTATTTGAAAGTTTCCTTACTTTCTGTCCAAATGGTAAATGACGAAACCACTTTCTGCTTGAAGTTGGTAAATTTACAGTGAAACCAAAGTACTTTGCCTAATGGAGTTAATTAATGTTTAACTTTATAATAAATTGTATATTGTATATTTTTATATATATATATAGTACCGTTTTATTTTATTTTAAATAAAATAAATAAAAAGGCACACTTTTTTCATTATTTATTTAATGGATAGCTAATTTATGTTTGTTTGCAGTTTTAAAAATCATTTTTTAAAATAAATAATTGATTTTTATGAGAGATTTTAATCAAAAACTAAAATTAATGTTTGGAAAACTAATAAGTGATTTTTTTTAACAAAGTGTTTTTTATGAGAAAAAGATGTAACATACAGACCCTAAGAAGTAAAAAAAAACAAAAAAAAACTCTCAACATATAACATACCAAGAAATTTTGGGCAAAACTTCTTAAATACAGCACTAAAAGTATTGGTGGTGTTCACCTAGATTTTCAGTTTCACCTCATAATGTGCTAAATAAAGGAATGAAAAAGCTCTTTTGTTACTGATCCAAAGAAGCAGTAAGAGTGGCATGCTTATTTTTTCTTTGTGTGGATTTGTGTAGGGTACCCTGCAGGAGAAGGGGAGGGATAAGATTCACAATCAATGGCCACTCCTACTTCAACTTGGTCCTCATAACAAATGTTGGTGGTGCTGGGGATGTGCATGGTGTGGCCATCAAAGGGTCCAGAACTGGATGGATGCCAATGTCTAGGAACTGGGGTCAGAACTGGCAGAGCAACAACTACCTCAATGGCCAAAGCCTCTCTTTCAAGGTCACAACTAGTGATGGCCGTACTGTGGTGTCTTACAATGTTGCCCCTGCTGGTTGGTCCTTTGGACAAACATACACTGGTTCTCAATTCCGCTAGAGACCACAAAAATTCCAAGGTTGGAGTTCCAAATACTTAGATACACAACATATATAGTACTATGTTATTATAATTTATCAATTTAAGTGTTAGTATGACTCAATAGTATACTAAGGTATTAAAATAGTATGCTACTTGGTGGAGAGGGTGGGGTCAATTGGCACTATAGGGATCACAAAATGGTTAAGGGCTTATTTTAAACTGGCTCTTAATCCTTTTGGGTGAAAGGGGGTTCCTAATTCTTAGGGCCTTTTTGATTATTGGGGTATTTTTATTTTTATTTTTATTTTCATTTTTGGAGGTTTTTCTACCTTTCTGCTGCTGAAAGCCAGCAGTGAGGGAGTTTTTATATTTTATTATATGTGACCTACTAAATTGGAGGAGGTGGACTGTGGTACCACCCGCCATTAGTATTGGATAAGTTTTTGCTTTTTTGCTTTATTTTTTTTCTCCCTATTGGGATTATTAGAAGCATTGTTTGCTTACTAATCCATTGTAAGCAGCCTTGGCTAAGTATGTCTTTGGTTGTAAATTTTCCTATTTCTGCATGTAATGGAAAGTTGCAGTAATTTACTAGTACTATATGTTCTTGTCTCAATTTTATTCTGGTAAATATTCTGTTCTGTACATGAAAATGAAAAAAAAAAATCTAAATTAAGAAATGTGAGACTGTCCCAATGGATGGAAAACTGTTTTATTAAATAAATATATTTTTTTATAATGTAAAACTTAATAGTGGTTCTGTAAAAATAGAAAAAGTAAAATTAACTTAAGAATGTTATTGTTAAATATTAACTATAATTATTACTTGAAAAAAGTTCTTTGAAGATAAACTAGTGACTTTATATATTAGAGTTCGTAAAATGGACCGGCTCAATTCAAACACTACGAATAAAATGTAGGATTTGTATTTAAAATTTTGCTTTCAAATTAATCTTTTATTTTTTTAGCTTGAACTAATCATATATAGTTCTATCCGAGTTTAGTTTGAAGAAAGTTAAAATATAATGAGCTTTTATCATACTTAGGCATAATTTTAATAGTTCAAGGTAAATTTGTTACTTATTTTTAGGTCGATTTGTTAATCTGAAGTCTGCATTGAACTGAATTCCATTTTATAACCTGTAATAGGTATTTTTCAAGTAGAAATGATAACTAATATAACCGAATAAAATTAACTGGTAAGTATAAAATTATGTATAAGTAGACATAAATATTACCACAAATGGCTAAATAAAATTAACTTGTATAAGTATTTGTTTTATTTCATAAATCTATAACTATATTTGAATTAATTTTTTGTATTAAAGGTTAATTATTACAAATATTTTTAGTATTTTTTATTACTATTAAAAATTAACCTTTCTATTTTATCAACTTAAGCCAAATGTTTATTTATTTATTTAATTAAAGAGGGCCAAAAGCCTAATTTAAGCCCAATAATTCATCAAGGACTTAAGAGTCAAACCAAGTTTATTTACTAATGTGTCCCAAAACACTAGTACGGGATGTCAATACACATTTAACCTAGTCTGGCATAATTTTGCATGAAAAAAATTATTTTTTGCTGATGTTTTCAACCAAACATTATTATATATTTAAAAAGAAAAAAATTATGCAATAGAACTCAAAATTTCTAGTTAAACTAGAATAATCATTTGTCAATTGATCTATGACTATGACACCTGATGGAATTAAACTCATTAAAATGCATGTTTGATTAAAATTGTTAAAAAGGTAATCTTTGCATTGAGTCTTAATACAAATTTACTTCTAAGATAAGATTTTAATATAAATAATTTAATTTCAAATTCAATTTTATAAAATTAATTTCATTTAAATCAAATTTAGAATTATTCACTCAAGTGCACTATAAATGGTAAATGGGCTTTTTAATCAATCTTAATTAAAAATCTCAGGCTTTTAAATCGTTTAAAAAGTCTTATAAATATAACTCCTCTCTCTCTTT